>DVXP01004338.1:0-10456 GCA_018235645.1 Junonia grisea
AATTTTTACGTATTACAATACCTTATTGCCCGACGTTTCGGCGAAGTTGCATTCACCGTGGTCACGAGCTGACTGATCTGGTCAGGTCATAAGACCCGTTTACAAAGCAATAATGAATAATTTGAAATGAGTACTAATAAGTCGCTGTAATGTGGACGCATGACATTTAAGTCACAGAGAAGTCGCTGCCGTAATAGTGAAATAAAAAAAATTGTAATGTTAAATATTTCATGTTTAAAGTACGTCCAAGTATTCATTGAAGATAAATTAATACCAGCATGGGCGGAATCGTTGGCAGAAGATGTGAGTGGAAACTATGACGTTTTCACTTTAACATTAGATAATAATAATACGGAATAAAGACTGTTATTGTTATTATCACCACCAATATATCTATATATTGCTTGAAAATCTTAACATTGGCGATTACGTTTTACAATTTAATGGCCATCGCATCATCACCAAAATAAATAATCAAAGTTCAATGTCGTCTGTCAACTTAAAATTATCATCTGTAAGGATGTGATACCTAAAAGTCGAGATACGAAGATTATATACGAAATGAATAATTACACTTTCGTGCCTGCTATAGTTAACTTCATTTAAACCTTAAAATAAAGTTACTACCACACGCGATGTTCAAATTATTTTAAAATGTATAATTCAGCCTACCTAATTTGATATATTTTACCTGTATCAGGGACATCTGTGGGTCTCATTATCCGTCTGATCTGCTCCATGCCCTGCAAATCTGGTGACAAACCGCCGTGACAGCAGAAAATTTTTTCATCGATAATGGCGGCGATCGGGAGGCAATTAAAGCAATCGGTGAACGTCTTCCATAACTTGATATTGTATCGACGTTTACATTCGTCATAGAATCCTAGCAAAATTTTCAAAGGTTAACGAAGTTCAAAGTATTTAAAACTGTATCTGGATTTAGATCCAAGGTTACAACTAACTAAACTTGCTAGCATTAAACTCGAGGTCGATTCTTAATGTGGGTCGTAATTTAAGGCGCGTTGAAAAATTACTTCAAATAATGTTTGTAAAGTATAGTTTTAGCAAAATTACTTAGATAGTTGCTCGCAACCTAATGGATCTGTTGAAAAATTTGCGGTTAATAATAGTTTACCATAAATACGATTTATACTGGCGCATTCGTGGTTGCCTCGCAGCAGAAAGAAATTTTCTGGATACTTTATTTTATAAGCAAGCAAGAGGCATATGGTTTCGAGAGACTGCTTGCCGCGATCCACATAATCGCCCAAAAATAGATAGTTGGCTTCTGGCGGAAAGCCGCCATATTCAAACAAACGCAGCAAATCTGTGTACTGTCCGTGTATATCACCTGAAAATAATGTTTGATATTACACATAACGAGCATTGGAATCTATAAATGACGACACTAATTAATTGACAATTTATAACGCCGTGTTAACATTAATAAACTATATTAATCACTGTCCTACTGTTAGACATGTTTACATGTATTATTTATTAATCATCAAATATATAAATAGCACCATTTTATAGTTCTGTATGATTTATTAAACATTAACAGCAGTGATCTCATAAAAATGGTTTGATGATTAGCTTTGATCAGAATAACGGATCATTTTTCGTTTTTCAAACAATATAGGAGTATGTTTTTTACTCCGACAGCCTAATTAATCACAGATTTAGATATTTGTGATATAATTGCTAGGATTTTAGCATTATTTTAGTTAAAACAATTAAGACTCTTCAAACTTTAGTGTAAACTACTTAATATTCTTTCTTGCTTAAAGCAAACATCGGCATATCAAGAGTTATGACATGGCGTGTGAAGCGATCCAAAGTTTAACTGATTATAGAACTACCACAGTATGGTGTGGGTTTAAATCCCAATATTTTAGGATATTCAGAATGTTTATATAAAATAGCTAATTACCATTTAAAATACCTAATTACCATTTAAGCTAAAATTTGTCACATCATGAATATTTAATCTTCGTTGAGGTATTTTTATACACTATAGTAAAATTCCTTTGAAAATAATGATTGTGGGTTAGTTAGAAAACAAATAAACTCTTCCTAAACTCTAAAATATTTAAGAAAGTATAATTACCACAAATTTTGAGTGGTGCCTCTAGCTCTAGTAATATCGGCTGTTGTAGGAATATCTCCCGAGATTTGGTGCAGAGCCCCCTCACCTCCGACTCTGACATCTGCACTGTCTTTCCAGGGCGGCATCCTCGAACTGCGGCAAGGATAGGAGAAAAATACTATATTTATAAGAAACAAACTAAAATTAGCTTAAGCAACACATACAAACGCATGTAAGGCAATGAGAGAATCAGACAGTATTTTGTTTTTGTTGTCTTAAAAACACTTTACACAAATATTACACAATACCACATGACAATCATAACAATAACATACAACAAACACTTAAGATCAACATAACCTTCTAATTAATTAGCGAGTGACGAGCATGCTAAATATAGCATTACTTAATTACATTCTGTGTCACATTGAAATTTGGGGGCAATTTAAGGACTTGGTTGATGTTTTCCTTATTAATTTGTTCATGTAATTAAAATAATTTTAATTATTCCATTTGGGGCAAATAGTTCACATTTTATATTATAAATTCTTAAAATACAGTTTGCTAAGAAAATACAAAGTGAGGTATGATGTGCCAGTATATACAGTGAATATGAAGTCGAAAAATGCAAAATCAATATTTTTTGGTTTATGTAATGAATAGGTAGGAATATCAACAAAGTCATTTGAAATATTTCGGTTTAGGAAATAAAATCCAAAATTCATAAAAGAGGATGTAAATGTAGTGAAACTTTTACAAGAGGATTCCAATTGAAAGATAGAAACAAGAGCAATAAAAAATTATAAAATCTAGCTCAATACGGAAAATAGAATTTTGGAGGTAACCATACATTCTCCTGAAAAGATGTCTTTGAATTTCCCTTTTCGCCGCGCTGTTTCTTGTTGCAGCCTGTATACTGATGTAACCCATAAAAAGCAGCATGATAAAGTGAAATTAACAAGTAAAGTAACATACAATGCGAACAAAGCATAACAATAAGCCCATGAAATTCTTCGATGCTGAATCTGTCATCTTTAAATACACACTTAGGTCGTTCTGGAGTCATCATAGATTTTACAACACACTTTATTGTTAAGACCAAAATAGCCGTCTACAATGCTTTTGAGCATGAACATCAATATTAGATTCAGATAAGAAATGAGGATAATCGATTTATTTATGAGTTAGACGTTCCTATACCTATACACTCAACGATAATTACGCAACTATAAGCGAAATGTAGATTGAAATATTGGTTGCTACAATACTTTTAGAGGTGCGGAATCACAATATAGTAAAACAAAAGTAATTAACTGTACTTTACCTTCTAAAAGCCTGTGAATTAGACTGTCAACATTGAGTTCGTCAGCCATATTTACTACACCACGATTTATTTTATGTCAAAATAAAAGTCAAATCTTTCAGATCCTACCATTGGAGCGGCACGTTCGGATAATCTTTTCTACAAGTTTATAGTTAACCTGGCACAAAAATTGCTTAAATTTAACTTTAATAAATAGATATCTATTTACTCATAAGTTATATCATAAAATCAGAATTAAATAAATTAAATACATATTTAAATTAAAAAAAGGAGACTATAATGTAAAACACGTAGACATAGATAAAAACATAGACGGGTCCAAATAAAGGCCAAAATAAGCGAGGAAGAGGCAAACAGACTACAGACCAGAAAATTAGTTAGAATTAAACGTATGGTCTTTATAAGTAGATATCTATTCACATAGCGGGTTTAGGTCCGTTTTAGGAAAGATCATTGTGATAAATTTGGCTCGGTCTCTTTTACATAGCTTATGCCCAAGCCATGTCTTTATATCTATGTGTGTGACAATATAGTGTGACATATAAAAAATACATATAAAAGAAGATTTTATTGTACTATCGAATAAAATTTAATTAATTTCATTTACTTTTACACAATGTAAATGTTTTTTTTTTTACTTGAAATTATTGTAATTTTTATTTATAATTAATAATTAATTATCTGTTGAAGTATGGTAGATAATACAACAATATTCCCATAGACAACTTATGTTTTGTTTTAAAATTCTATTTTGAAAAGGCAAAATGTCGCTGTTCTGGGTTGTCAAGCTATTTTCTCATCGCAATGTGCCGTTCTGGCGCATAGTATGTATGAAACTGTGCAGATTGGCGTGTGCGTTATATTTTATTTTAGACAAGACTTGACGGCTATTTAAAAAACTCCATGGCTCTTTGTTGGATAATGCTTTATCACAGATTCGGTTTTTCGTAAACATCGGGAACAAAACAACGCGAAATACAAATGTACTGGATGGAAAATCACTTATTCGACGCGTGATAAACGGTAAATGATCATTACGGAGACTTGTAAGAATTTTTACATCCTCTCTATTGTTTAGTGATGGAGGAAAAAGTAGAGAGTGAAAACAGTTATAGTGGTGAGAGCAGCAGTAGTTCATCCGATAGTTCTAGTGGAAGTTCCGAATGTGATGAGGAAGTCACTGAACCAGTACGCATTCTCGGGCAAACCTTAGAGCTCCCACAGGAACTCTGTGAGGATTACTCGATTTTTAGAGAATTCTTCTCAATGAAGACTTGGGATAGCTTGGAAGATAAACATAAGGACTATCTAAAAGAATTCCTGCCTACATTTCCTGAAAATGATGAAGAGGAAAAGGAAACAACAATAAAGATGTTGTTCAACTTTGAACCATTTCATTTTAAATCCCCTCTGGACCAATTCTTTAGCAATCTTAGACAAGGAAACTATAGACCAGATATTGCTAGAATGAGGAAGTTTTTAATGAAAGCAAGAGCCAAGCAACAAAAACACAAGGTATTTTTTTATTTGTTTATATTGCACATATATGTATACTTATAAAAGACTTAAAAAAGTTACCCATTATTTAAACCTGTTATCTCATTATTTTACAGACAAAATCATATTATGCTAAAATGTTACCAGAAGTGTTGATATCCCGTGAAAGATTGCTGGCTGCTGCAAAGGCTGCACCTCCTGGGCCAGTTCCATTTCTACCGAGTTTACCTCCAAAACCATCACCTAGGAATAATTACAAACCAATATATGTTAGAGCAAGGCAAAGGTATTTTGAGGAGTTAGCTGCTATTTGGAGTGAAGTTGGAGGGGAAGAATCTGAAGATGATAATTATCCAGAAGGTCCACCTGAAAATACATTTAAAAAGAGAAAAACTATGCATTCGGGGCAGGTAAGTTATGTAAATAGAAAGACAACCATGTCAAATCCATAACTTTCTTCATGTTGATGTATTTTCTCTCTATTTACCCTACTGTTTTTATTCTTACATTGCACTGAAATTTCAATTTCATGAACTCTTGTTTTTACAAAATATGATCACAATGCCTATTAGCTTTTGTAGTTTTTGTTATTTTTGTAGCTATTTATTCACTTACTTACTGTAGGATTTTATATAAGTAATAGCATATAAAATGTACTATAGGAAACTAACTTTATAATTATTTATTTTCTTTTTAGAGTACAGATATTAATGTCTCCGGTACACTAGGAATGACTGATCCGTCCCATCCTGCTTCGTTGGATTGTTTAAAGAATGTTTTAGCCACACACAGAGCAAGGAGGCAATATAGAGAGGTAGTAATTTATTCACTTTTTTCAAAAGATATCAATTATTTTCAAATCTTACATTATAGATACAAGAATGTCTTTTTAAATTTCAGAATCATCCAGAACTAAACACTGCAGGCATTACTTTAGAAGACATAAAACAGAGAGTTGCTTTAATGAATGGTACAAAAAAGCTTATGTTCGGTGGCCAAAAAACAGAATCACCTATTCAGAAATTAAGGAAAGGAGCTAAAAAAGAAACATATCAAAAGCAGAAAAATCAGGATGTTAAGAGTGCTCTAAAGAAATTCAAAGAAGAACAGGATAGTGTTGAAAATAAGCCTCTTTTGCCTAATATAAAGATTAAATGTGAGCGTGAAGAATCAGACTCTGAAAGTTCTTCCTTCTTAGATCCTGTTACAAGTCCAAAACAAACGAAGCGATTGTTAGACCATGTTGATATTAAACAAGAGGTTTCTGATATTAGGTATGCATTCTATTGTTTATAAATAAACTTATTTTCCTAGAAGGACTTACAGACTATACAATTTTGTGTTAATATGTATAAAATTAAGTTGTTTTAAATACTTTATGGTAAATGAGTTCTTATTTTTGTTTTCAGTGCAAATTGTCATGAAAATGATTTAGAAAGAACAATAAAACAAGAGCCTCAGGATTCTGTGATTTCTCTTCAAAATTCTTCTAGAATAAACCAACCAGTGCCTATTAAATTAGAAGATCTAGATGGGATTGGTAAGATTATGTTAATGTTAATGACTAGAGAGTTATATTAAAAAATATTAACATACCTTAAAAAAGTTTCTATAATTTTGTTTGAATGTTTGTCTGTAACAAAATGGTTAAACTGAGTTGGTTAAAAGTTGAAATATGGTGGTAGTTTATATATTGGATTAAGACAGATTATATTTTCAGTAATTACGTACAATCATGAAATTGCGACCAGCAGCAGTAATATATAAATAATAATGTAATTTGTCTAAACTTATAAATATCCTATTAACATAATCAAACTTCTTTTAACCATTTTGTAGATATGATGGCCCTCCCAGTGGAATTAGCTGACGATTCCGGAGAAGTTTTACAAGCAGACACATCAAATGAAACCGAGGAGACTCTCTTAGAAGCAGATGAAGCCCTAACAGAAACAACACATGCCAATTTCCTATCACTCGTCCGAGCCTTATTCCCTGCTAGAGCTGCTCACAGGGCGTCCAAACAACAGTTACATGCTAGATGTGCCGCTGTTATGAGATCCCCCATTGCGCCGCTAAACACTTGGTATAATTGTAAGTATGGCTTATTATTATTAATGGTATAAAATATTCACTTACTATTTTCTATGTGAAAGGACCTGTTTCGGATTGTAAAAGTAGCATTGATATTTATCATTAAAACACTAAACCATAACTTCATAGAGATAACAAAAGCAATGTAAAGTAAATGTAAATAAAGCCTGAATTCATAAATTTACTTTTTTCAAAAGATTTAACTTCTAGTGATGATTTAAAAATGCATTTTTGTCAAAACCTATTTTAGTAGTGTTTATATGCTTAAAAATTGGCTATGGTACTATTAACTTGGTGTTATTGTATGTAATAGAAGTATCGAAACTTTTCAGTGTCGGATGATTGGTGTGCAGAATTAAATTCAGCACTAGATTTTCTTGCCGGGGAGAGAGGACCACATCCAGATGACTTTGTGCCATACTTGCAGTACATGCCAGATACACAGGTAAATATATATTTAAAAATATTATTATGATTTTTTCAATGCTTAAACATTCACCATTGTTTATACTTTGACAAAGTTGACACATTAAAGTTGAACTGTATTGATATTCTATTGCAAGCTAGCCAACCGCCCTATTTTCCCTGGAGAAGTCTTGGCTTTTAGGGTATTCAGGGCTTTCCTGGATAGTTTATAAGTGTAGTAGCCTCACAGATTTTTTTCTTTTCCTCAAGTGTCCTGGTTGAACTTAAAATCTTATTTTGAATAGTATAATTTCAAAATAACTTCTATGTTTTCATGAAATGTCATATAAATGTATGTGTTGCCAGATGTACCAGTGGATCGGCGCGGGGCGGGACTGCGACGCCATACTGGGTCGCTTGTGCGAGCGCTGGCTGCGAGCGGCGTCGCCCTCGCCGCCCAGCACTGAACCGCCGCCGCCTAGGTAATATACATCTCTTTTATTAATTGTCTTTTTTTAAAATAATAACATCTATTTATGAAAGAAATTAAGCGTTACACAGGATTAGATTAGATACCAATTGAATTAGAACAGTAGTTTAGTCTCTAGACCATTTTATAGTTTTTGTTCAATTTCAAACATCTTGTATATTTTCTTAAATCGTCGATAATTGGAAATGATATTGAAAATAAAATTCTGTATATTTGCATTTTACTTTGAGTTGTAAGCTATGTAATTTGTTCAAAAAAGGTATTTTCCTATTTTTCACGTTATCTATTTTTCTACTGGTTCGAAGTCTTACTAAGTAACAATAATACACATAGTTTTGGCTAGTATTAATTAGTGTCCATCTCTGGCATCCCTTAGTGCCACATCAGTCCTGTAAATTACTCTTAACGTTCATTTTATTTAGATCAAATGTAATTATATTTCTTTTTTTTTTCTAGATATCCGACGTCATGGGTAGTACGGCAGCCGACTACAGCAGAGATAGCAGAATTTCGATCGCAGGAACGACGTCGCTACGCTTCCGCATCGAAACCGTTTACATACGTGCAATATGGGTAAGTTTCAAAAAATATTTTTTATTAATCCTAAACGAAAATCACCATGTTTTGATGTACATTTCATCAAATTGTTGACGCAAGGTGTTTTTTTAGTTAATTTTTAGATTTTTTCTTTGTTTAGTAATGAACGGAATAGGCTTCCTCAAATTCGCGCGGCACAGCTTGGTCCTCCACGACTCACAGAAAACCGGCGTAAAATGACGCTTGCGTCGTGTTTCGCCGCGTGAGCGAGGTTACCGGAGACCCAATTCCCCACCCCTTCCCCCTTAATTCCCCCTTTATACCCTCTAAAAGGCCAGCAACGTATTTTGTAGCTCCTTTGGTGTCTCAAATGTTCATGGGCGACAGCATTCATTTTCCATCAGGTGATCTGTCAGCTCGTTTGCCGCCCTATCCTATTAAAAAAACTCATGCAACCTAGTTATGTCATGTTTTGCCGGCTTATAGAATAGCATTATCCCAATATCCTCCCGTGGGTGTCGTAAGAGACGATTAAAAATCAAGAGCAGCAGTGTGGTCTTGTGCACAACAAAACCCCTATTTCGGTCACCAACCTGCCCGCCCTGCTTATGATTAATGACAATTTTCCCCAATTAATACAGCACCAAGGATTCCATTTTGGATCATATCTCTAATTTGTATTTGTCATAATTAAGTAATATGCTCGTGGTTTCTGTGCAGCTACCGTGCGGCAGTGGGTCCCGCAACGGGCGCGCGCGGCGGGGCGGGCGCGGGCGCGGCGGGCGGGGCGCTGCTGGCGCCGCAGAGGCCGCGCGCCGCCGCCTTCCTGCCGCTGCTGCGGGACGCGCTCGCGCGACTGCCCAACGGCGAGGGCACGCGCCGGGACATCGTCACGCTGCTCAGGTACACTGCTGCGCGACACGCGCCGGGACATCGTCACGCTGCTCAGGTACACTGGGTACACTCAGGTACGCTCAGGTACTCAGGATTTTTTTTTCATATAAAAGGGGTAAAGGACCAAACAACTACATCTGATAGTAAGTATGTTCATGCGCATAGACATCCGCAAAATTAACAAAATTATATATGGTTACTGAATTTAAGAGAGAATGAAGGAACCATTGGATAATAGAGATTCGAGAACCCCTTAAAGGCAAATAATGTGAATGCTTCACACCTTAATATTTGTTATTCAGAGCGAAGATAATCCCGATTATTACTAAACTAGCAACTATAGACACAGAAACAAAACAGGTAATTTGGTTGTATAGATGCCTACACGACAACACTATCGAAATACTACTGTTTAAAGTATAGACTTACAAATCTTTCGCTAGACGAACGGCAATCAATTAGATTAAAATTTTACGATCAAATTCAATTGTATCATCATCGCCGCTGTGACAATGTTTTATAATCTTTCAGAATGTCGCAGTGGATAGTGCCGTGCAGTGAACAAGCACTGTCGAGTGCTGTGGCCAGCGCATTGGAGCGTTTGCTAACAGTAAAGAGGGACCCGATCGTTAAGTATGACCAGAGAACTGCTCTTTGGACGTACTTGCATAGGCACAAGTGAGTGAATTACTAATAAGAATAATTATTATACAGGATTGACATGATCGATGTGCTTAAATTAAAATTGCATAGACTAAATACCATTCCCAGACCCTATACAAAAATCAATTGAATAGGAACAATAGTTTAGTCTCAAGATAATTTTAAAGTTTTTGCTCAGTTTGACCATTACATATATTTTCTAATATTGTACGCACCAGCCCATATAAAGTAAATGAAAATAAGATGCGCCGATGCCACCTCCGAGCTCGCACGGCAGCGTGCCATCAAATATCGACGTTGCCACTTGGTTGCATATGCCAGCGGTTATTAAAAATTGCACCGATGTTTGCATTTTACTACCGGTACCGGTTCGAAGTTTTGCTGAACAGGGCCCGTATTCTCTGTCACGATACGTAACGTGCCCAAAACGGATGACGTCATATCGTGCTTGTCAAACAATCTT
>DVXP01004339.1:0-10455 GCA_018235645.1 Junonia grisea
TATTTTCGCCTTAAATATGGTGAGCTCAATACCGCTCGAGGTATCAAATTATATTCGAAGATTTTATTAGTGCTGCGCCAGACTTACGCTGCAAATTGTGCAAAGATTGCAAATATTTGTTATTTTTTATTCAGACAAAATTTTTAATCTGATCTAGAAAAGGTTTTTTTTACATGAAAACTAGCTGATCTTTAATTAAATTACAAAGGCTTTTTTGTATATCTTTTAGATTCATTTTTTATGTAATCTGTGTATCATTTATAGATTCATATTTTTTGTCTCTAATTCAAATTCAAAATATTCTTTATTCAAGTTGTCTTTGGGAGCTCTTTTGAATCTCATCTCTTTCTATCTATATAATATTGAAGTCAAAACGAAAATTATTATTGCTACACATGCTTATTTAGTGACCACTTAGACACTGAATCACTACTTATACGTACGTTTGACAATAATTATAATAGCTAAATAACTATAGGTACTCACACGTTAAATAAAAAAATGTTACAATTTGTCTTAAAACATATTACCCAACATGTTTCAACATAACAAGGTACCTATATTTCAAAAAGTCGCCTAAATTTAATACCTCGTAACAACACTTTGCGCAAACGTCTGGCTCTAGCTTTACCCTCACCCGATCACGCGGCACATTGGAAATTCCGGATTTCAGTAATTTCGCGACAATAAACCTTCATTTATTAGGGATTTATACTATAACTCGGGAGCTCGTAAAAATGTTGTATAACCGGATAATAAGCTGTCAGAAGGGGCTTAAAATTGCTCGGATTTGGATGAGTTTATTATGTTTTCGTAACGAAGATAAAAATCTCGTGTGTAAATATATTTTGTGGGTTTGCCTTTTTTTAATGTATGTTACTCTGCTACAAGTGTAGGGTGATTAAATCTTCTAAAATTGTGCCTAACAACTTGTAATGGTTATTAACTCAGAATTAATTCTAGCAGAAATAAAAACAGTCTACTTATACTAAGGTAAAGACACCTAATTCCTAGGTATGCGAAAAAACGGCTTAATCTACAAATTCAAAAGATTTTTTTTTAAATTTATAAAGGTGAATAAACATATCAAAGTTGTTGTTGCCAACAACAAGCCAGTTGAGCTATGGGCCGCTCCGCACGCTGTGTCGAAATTAATGATCTGATGATAGACGGTCTAAGCGACCGTGGTGCCGTCTATGGAGGAATCTTTGCAGAGTTCCTGGCTAGAGCACCTGCCCCGGCAAGGCAGAAGGTGCGGGTTCAAATCCCGCTGTGCCGCGAATTTTTGATTTGATATTTAAGTTTAAAAACTTTTGTAAAACTTACTGTATTTTTAACTTTGTATTTTTAATATTACTAAGTATAACATACTTTAATTAATCATTTAATACAAAATAAACACAATAAAGCACCACAATTTAAACAGAATTGTAAGCCAAACAAACCGATCGGAATTAATTTTAAAATGATTCATTTGTGGAAACATTCGCTGTTATCTCTGTAGAAAATAACACTCATATTTATTTTTGTACAATAATTTATTTTCGGTAATATTTATGCGGCAACACGTGTTTATTTGTGTTAACATTAAAATTATTTCATAGTTTTTATCTTGAAAATTACACTATTAATTTACAAGCAATCCGCTTCAGTTTCGTAAAGACTAACAAAAGGTTATAAAAATATACGAGTATATGCACGTAAGATGTAGCCTATGTTAATAAGGGATAATGTAGCATTCTAGTGGTGAAAGAATTTTTGAAACAGTTTCGGTAGTTTTTTTGAATTTATTACATAATGTATGTAAGTTTTTGAATGCATTACATACATTTTTCCTCTTTAGAATAGTATGGAAGTATAGAGTATAGGCTACTTGTCTTACGGTTTAACTCATACATGGTTACAAAGTTGGACCCATGAGTCGTATCGTAACGTAATATAACATATAGTTTTTCTTAATAAACGGGTTACCTAATATAGAAAGGACATATTAATGGAATTAAAAGTTTGAAAGATTACCTAACTCCTTCATACAAACTTACAAACAAATATTAGCTTATTATGGTTCATTTACATCACATGAGTGAATGCTCGTTGGTTGGTTTAGTCTAAATGCACCTTAAGAATTTTAGTGTAGACAGCGAATAAATAATGAGTACACCCACACTCGCACATAGAGAAATAACAATAATAAATTATACAAGACTACACATAAAGAAGGCGCCTACGGACAAATTCACATTAAAATAAAAGAAAAGAACTTTTAAAATAAACACGAAATATAAGAGTTATTAAATACAATATCTGCTGTACCTGTTTCAAAATGAATATTCAAATAAAGAAATGAAATATGTAATCATGAATCACTTATAGGCTTTCTGGCCATACACGTTACAACAGTCGCATGATCGCTTTAAATGATAGATGGACCTGTAGGGCTATTCCGACCTTTACATCGAGGCGCACTCAAGCAAAATTTTGACCTTCACACACACTATTGTACATGCAGCGCCACACGACATGATGCGGCACCGAGTCGTACTAAAGTATTTGTCATTTTTGACATTCCAGTGCATACATTTTACGTCAGCTGTAGGGCATACATAGCCCTACAGCTGACGAACTCGACTGCTAACAAGTAAACACGAAGTGATTTATAAGTTTAAAGTCACGCATTCATAATCAAAATATTAAGTATAGACTGTTCTTTGAATAATAAGTAATTACACTCTAATAGCAATTAAAGTAAATACATAATTATATACCTACTTTTTGCATGACTTGCATCCGCATTATTCGAAACCAATCTTGAAAAAAAAAATATGACAGTTTAATATTTCCAAAAGAGTAGTAGGTTAACAATTTGCCTTGCGTCAAAAATAGAATAATTTAAATCTAAGTAAATTAGTATATTTTTTTATTAAGATTTTATCGAAGCATGCAGTACGACTGTCGTAGCATGAATATCTCCCTTTATTTACACATAAAGTAACTTTAAACTTTAAAGCAATTCATATTTGGTCTGAGTTATAGATTTGCGAAGTTAAAAAAATGACTTCGGTCGTGGAATGCCTTTGTGTGATTTCATTTTGGGATTATATGAGTGTTGTACTTGATGTATGTATATCGATATAGACCATGGCATAGACAAGTTTGATTTAGCTAAGAATGTAGTGATGCGACTCGAGTAATATTTTAATTGAGTGACTTAATTTAATTTGATTTTTTGAAGTTTATTTTTGCCAATTTATTCTGTTTTAAAGGTTTTCGTATTAATTAAATAGGTACTAATATACTATAACCTACTACTATAATACCAAAACCAATTATTTACATATTACCCATGACTTTTTTTTTAATATTTTTAGTTAATCTAAACTAAAACTTCTTTGCAAGTGTTTTGATATAAACAATTATTCAACACAATTAAAAAAATAAACCGTCCCTATCCCTATTTCAACAAAACTGCCCACAGCAGGTGTACCGGGTCCAAAATTTAATACCGACGGAAACGACGAACGATTCGCTCGATAAGTGAGATTTGAACGCGATCTCTAAATATTGACTTAGTTTGTGACGATGATGTAAAAATAAAAAAGAAAAATACGAGTACTAGTGATATCACTTTAGTAAACATATAACGTACAGATGATACAGTAGTAGTGCTGGATAATATTTTTGGGTATGTTTTCATAAATAATTATTTTTTGATCGGTAAGAAAATCACGGGATAACAAAATCGAAGAGTACAAGTAGAGTAAAGTAAATTAATTTAATGTTATTCCGGAAGATTTAATTTATTTATGCACATTTTTATAATTAAAAAATGTTATGAATTTATTGTTTAAGCCGTTATTTGGAATACCTCGGGATTAGGAGGAGCCTTTACGTCATTCTAATATACCAAAAGAAAATCAGTCGAATTAAGACTTCCTTTCTTTTAGAAGTGATTTTAAAAGTCATACTCGTACCTATATGTATATATGAAAAGCGGACAGTTTCAAACTGTCTTAAAGTTTGAAATGCTCTAAAATCCAGTATTAATTTGTCTTCCCTTTGTGGACGGCGATTGATAAGGCTTAGAATTCTGCATTTCCTAGACTGGACTGGAAAGTTAGCTCAAATTTTAATGAATTTGCATAATATTTTCTAAGATTTTTCTCGACTAAAAGTAGAAAAATCACCAACTGTTTGACTAGATTAGGTTCATAAGTTTGAATATTAAAACTAGTTTTTGCACGCCGCGTGGAAGTCGTTTATCGCTCTGGATAAGACGCTGTTCACTCGGGAACATGTCATTTTTCCGGGATAAAAAGTATCTTATTATTTAATCTAGGCTTCTAACTTTATATCTATAAAATTTCATAGCCATCGGTACAGCGTGAAAGTGGACTAAACAAACGAAACAAACTCTTCTCCTTTTATAATATAAATAATAAGTAAGGATACTAGCGAACGCATGCGGTTATGCACTTGTATATTTTGGTTCCTTTAGAAGCGTAATTTCATAAAATCACTGCCTCGCAGAAGGAATACGTATTTCTTCTAAATTTCAAGTCTCTATGCATCGCGGTTCTAGAAATAATATAATGGTGTGTAAATATGTTACAGTAAATCTCTTTTATCACCTAAAGATCACAGGAAATACTTACACTTAAAGGATTTCTAAATCAAAACTTAAGGTGTATATTTGATTGCATGTTTGAATAGGTTATTAAAGTCTTTCCAAATCTAAAGTAATGCGAAAACAATCATGACTTTTTCAAGCGTTCCTTTTTAACTTGTTTAAAAAGTACGAAAAAACAATCAAGAGACAAAACAATATATCTTCTTAAAACTAAAGTGCTAAGCTTTCAATTTGTCAAGTGCTGCCGCAAAGAACGCTATAAAATGTTGAATGCAAGACTATAAGGGCTTATGAAAAATTCTATCCACACTCACGAATAAGACAAATGAACTGCGAACCTCAAGAAATGTAGCTAAAGTTAGATGACTTTTCTTATTCAACTGTATAATACAGCTAGCTTTGCACAGATTAAACAATGTTGTAAAAATGTAAATGTATTTAAAATATGGCTTATGTTTATAGGCTATATTTATAATAAAAATAATTAATATACGCGATTTAAATCCGATAAAGTAGTTTTATTCAAATCTTACTTTTTTTTTCAAGCAACACATGAACCGTACATTAAATACGCACTATTATTAATTATTATTATGCTTTCTAAAACAATCTAACTATAAATTGACTACCGATACCATTTAGCTGCAGCCGTTTGTAGTATCTAAGGTAAATCAAGGACACACATATAAAATACACGTAAAAAACATCACCCTTCCTCGTCACTCGGCTAAAATATCAATATTCAGAAAATGCTTACAGTTTTTGATCTCTCAGCTCTCGGAACATAAACATGTGTCGAGACTGTTTAAGTGGAATTTAAACTACATACTTTAAAGTAACTGTCCCTTGTTATACCACAGCTGGGCAAAAACCTTATCTCCTGTCAAACTAAGACGTTATTTTAGTGAAGATTGATGAATACAATATGTACCTACATTATTTGTACATGACTTAGAATTTCAGATATGTAATGTCATATGGGCCTTCAAATTTTTTCTTTTCCCTTTTTTGTGACAAGTTTTTAAATATTAAAGAAAAAAAAATTACTTTAAAAAATCCTCTCCGCTTTACCGTAACGAAGAGCAGGCAGCCATGCTCACCTCCGCAGCCTCGGCGTGCTGTTCGTTTGCTGCGTCCAGCATCGGACGCTCCGGCTCACACGATGCCTGCGCTTCGTTTCGGCAAGCAGAGGCTGCTCCTAAAAATACTAATTTTTGGTGCAAAATAAATAATTTAGTGTACCTTAAAATAGTGCACATTCTAGTTTTTGTTGCAACTTTTAATATTACCCTTATTACTATCATTCAACTGTTAACAAAGGTACTGTTTCTAGAAATAATAAAATAAACTTAACTGACTGATGTCTATAATAACAACATCTATTAAATCTATAAAAGAACATAACACAATCTACAGTAACGCCTCTGAAATCGAAGAAAAAATTTGCTTACCATAACAACTTTGTAAATCATTATAAGTAAATAGGTAACAGGTAATTTATACATAAAAGACTTACGTACTAGTACTTTTGTCCAAATAAAGTACTGTTTCCAAAAGATAATAAAAATCTCGATATGGCCCAAAAAATCAACATTAACGTAACGTGGGAGAAAAAGCCACTTCACCATATAAAAAAGAAAGGGTACCAATACTTAATAAATCATCCAACTCATTTTCCCGCCCTCTGCCTCATTCTCGATAATATGTTATGTTAACATTTACACACAAATGCTATGTCGTAAAAATATATGTTATGTAATTCAATTGCTTTTATTAAAATTGACTTGTACACTTACTTTTGTCTGGGTTTCAGTATATTGAGTGTATAGAGAAGAACTGGCAAGAAAATTAATTCCTAATTGCATGTATGATCTTCCTTATATAATAGAGATTTACAGTAATATAGCGACTAGAAATGTAATAAATAAAGGCTTAAAATTAAGTAGAAGTGTTCTTTCTGCAGTGGAATAATCCATTAAGAACCGAAAAAATTTTAACACTAAAAAGTATCTTTCTATACGTTTGAAAAAAAAATTCTACAATTTTATAACTTCTTCTCTTTTGCTTCAAATATTTATGAACGTATTTTCACGTACCTACTTACTTATTATTGTCATGAAAACTTAAGCATTTTATACCACTTTTAGACTAATACTATAGTATTATACCGATCCATATATCATTAATCCTAAACTATAAAGTTAATTAACTCAACCTTAAGCCAGTCATAAAACATCGTTCAATATTAAAGAAATTCTTCGACCCTACAGCTCTTAGAAATTGAAAGCAAGCAAAATTCCCGCAAGGTAGGCCCTGACAATATTTCTAGGTTAGACTTAACGTGACCAGGCATTCCGTTTTGGAAAAGACTGTCCCGTTTTAACCGGTGACTTTTTTTTAGTAATTCAACCAGGGGCCATATTATGTTTGTAGGTAAAAGGTATGGCACATGACCACTGACTGGCTGGAATCAAGAGATCATAATACGGCCCTAGGCAACCAAAAATATAGCCAAACGGTAACCGACAACCTTATTCATAGTAAATCAATCAAGCAACATGAAATATAGAAAACTTTAACTGGTGTTTCTCATTTTATATCTGTTTATTTATTTGTGCGTCCCGTTTTAAGCAAAAATATGGTGACATTAGTTAGAGATAAAATTATCTTAATATTATTCAGCCTTCGGAAGAAATCGCTTGACATCGTGCTGACGCTACACTGTTACGAGAATAAACAAGATGTTTCAATGGAAAAATCTGTTTGAGTTATTGGGTTAGATTTATAGTAGTAAAATATTTTAAGTTAAGTTTTTATGAATCTATTCGTACTTTATTCACCAAAATACTAAATACGAGATTCGTGCATAGGTTCATAGACACTCACTTACATAAACTGTTAAAATCATTTTTGCCGTAGGTGAGTAAAAGAACAGTAGAATGTACCGATAATACAAATACAATTATACCGTGGGAGAGCCATGCATTTCCACGAATGGGCCGGCACGACCGGAGTGATACCACGGTCTCACAGAAAACCGGCCGGAAATCCATTCCCCCTCCACACCCCTTAAAAGGCCGGCAACGCATTTTGTAGCTCCTTTGGTGTTGCAAATGTCTATGGGCGACAGCATTCACTTTCCATCAGGTGATCTGTCAGCTCGTTTGCCGCCCTATCCCATAAAAAAAACAATTAAAATAATAACTCTAGTTACTAAAGGCTATTCACAGGCTCTAAAGGCTATGCACTAAAAGCAATTCACAATTAATAATTACAAAAACCAGATCAAATATTGCATTTTGCGCTAGCATATCTTTTATTAGTTATCTACAAAAGGTGTTTATGTTTTCTTCGTATAGGAAATACTATCTACCTATGACTCACAAGACTTTTATCACAAAAGGCGTTATTTCAAAGAATATTCCTTAATCGAATATCTTATATTGTGAGCAGAAAGATACAATGGCAGAGCTAATGACGTGGCATTGAACTGGCACTGAACTTATTCAGTGGGGACTTGAGATATTTCCCACTCGTTTACATAACATTGCTTCTTCTTATATAAGAAAGAATAGATATTTTGAGTTAAGAAATACTATTCAAAATACTGGACAATTAATGTCGATTTGAATTGTCATTTTCTTATAATTATAAAAATGTTGCTAATGTTAATGATAGTGTGTTATATTTTGTGTAATTAGTCTCTAATTTGATATAATTCATTTTATTCATTTTTTTGATCGGGCTACCAAAAAATAAACTCCAAATCGTCCAAGTGCTGCTCTCTCATTTTCATAATTTACAACAATTTCTTTGTTTATTTATTTTAATTGCAAATCTAAACTACTTAAACGACCATTGTAAAATTTGTTTTAAAAAGATCATCCAAGATACTCCAGAATCACAAAAAAGAAACTAGGAAATAATTACCAAGGAGGAAATATAATTAAGAAGATTAGAAAAAAATTACGGCATCCACCTAACAAAATCTACTATAAAATAATAATAGTCTAACCTGTAGGGCTTACAATTTATATTATAACAGTTCCATCCCGAACAAAACGGTGCTATTGTGGGTAATCACAAAATGTATTATAAATTAAATTCGGACCCTTATTCAAAAACCCGAGGGAAGATAAACCATTAAACCGATGTTCGCTCTGAAAGAAAACGGCTATTTTGGTACACATTTAAAATGCTTAACCCGTAAATGCTGCGGGTATTGTTCGAAATTTCTAATCTCCTTAGAAGGTGCTTTTGACATTGTATAGAAACTTTCTAGAATTTATCTGCAACCTTCATATTAAAATTCGATAATTTTTTTTTCATGAATACATTGCAGAACTGTTGATATTTGAGTTTAATGAAATATCAACATTTGAAAAACTACCGAAATATTATATTTATGTGTATACTTTTAGAAATAAGAAAATGATTGTTTTTATTCTTAAATTTTCCATAAAGTTTATCAGGTCGGAGTGATCTCTCAAATGTAAACCTAAATAATATATTAATTTTCTCTATCGGAATATATTACAGCAAATAAAACCGAGATATTTCAACGTATAACGTTTCTTAACGTGAATGCAAACATAAATTACAATTACTTCTGAATTTAATACCATATAATTTTTAGCAAGTATAAGTTTATTTTGTATCGCATAAATACCTCCCTTTTCAGCGGTATATTATACAGAGTAATAGGCTTCAGAGTGTGTCCCAAAAAGAAAGGTATCTTCAAACCCCAAAAGTGCTAATCCGAAAAGATTCATCCATTTCTGTATTTTTCATAATCCTGCATAGAGTTCCACAAAAAACAAAAACTTCCTCAATTATTTTATAAAAATGTTTGTGTGTGGAACAATCAAAAGTGATTTTGATTGTTCCACTTTCACGTTGTAACTACTGAACCAAATTCCTTGGAATTTCGCAAACGTAACGTTAGAGGTCCAAGTATTTAATCCGGACATAATTAATTAATAGTAAATTGATCATCCCGAAGAATGTATTTGTACCCAATAGGCAAAACACAGTTTCTTACAGCAACAAACGAAATCTACACAGACAGAGCTGCGGGCAAAAACTTATATGTATGTAAATAGGCCCCGAGATGATGACGTTCATTTTTTGATCTGTCAAATCTTGTAAAAATATCGTTTCCACCAATATAAGACGGCATATATTTGATATGTTAGTATACTCATAAAACGTCAATATTCATATATCAATAGAAGTCAAAAAGTTTCTTATATTCATACAAATAAGAGCTATTTTTGAATTGAAAAACAGGTGGGATGTGAAATAATCTTTTACCAATTTTACCATCTTGAAAAATATTGGCTTTTTATTGCGAAATATCCATTTTAGCTATTTCCCTACCTTACACTTTCAGTAAATTTTTACATTTATTTATATGCCTTTTTTTAGAGAATGATGATCTTTCATGTTATGATTGATGTATCTACCATAGACTAACCAAAACAATAAATTATTGTTTAAGAACAATTTGTTCAATACTAGGTATTTTAAGATTTTTAATGTAGGGCGCAAATAGTAATCAATATCATTGATAAAAGAAATTGATGTTGTTTAGTAGAATAGAACCCAAGGAACAGAATCGAATTCAGTGACAGTTTACCCCATGGTTTAGGTAGGGCTAAGAAGCCCTCATCCATTAGATACAAATGTGTACTTTAGTGTAGTAGTATACTTATTAAATGACAATTTTATTATATTTTGTGTACTTATTTATTTCTTCTACTGCCAACTAATTAAGGTTCCACAATATCACAACGCTTCAATCTCGAAATTTCAAATTACACGGGAAT
>DVXP01004340.1:0-10455 GCA_018235645.1 Junonia grisea
TTGTCAAATTTGATGCATTGCGTTCTATATCTTGATGGTTTTATGAAAATATGTACGTTCTTAATTTATTATTGTAGTGATAGGTATGATAAGCGAGTTGATATTCGAGGTGAAATTTCTTAGATTTTAGGTGCTAGTTACTTTGTGCTTTAAGGTCAAAAGTAACAACACTAGAAAATATAGGTATATATTTAAGATAGAAATTCTGAATTAACTATTAAGACTTTTAGATTAAGCTCCATGTTTCTACTTTGCAGAAGAAACTTTACCTCAATTGTGAGATACTTAAGAGCCTAAATAGTAGGTATATCGTAAGTAGAAATACTTAACATGATAAAAAAATATTCTGACCTCACTGCATTGCCTAAAAATAATTGGCCTCCTTAAAAGGTTAAGAGTAATACATAAAATTCGACGCTAAAATGGCGTCATTTTTGCTTTCCGTTCAAGAGAAAAATATTTAGCTACGAGAACTCCAGCGCCTTATTATGGCTGTATATGGTATCAACATTAACTGAATGATATCTATCTGCTATAGACACCATAATTAAGAGCGCTTAAGGTTATTGCCTTTTATTACATGCGATTATTGCTGACCAATAGGTAGGTAATAATTTTAATATTATTCAATGGTTAGTGTCCCGCCTTGAGCGACGCCATTATATAAAATCGACTAGAAATCGGTAAACTTCCGATAGCAAAAATAATATAGCATTTCGTTTTTACTCGATGCTTTATATTTATGTAATAATGAACGTTGTTATTTTAATATTTTCTAATGATAAGTATTGATTTTGAAATCTAGCTTTTTCATTATGAGTAATATATTAAGGTAGGAAATATAAGGTTGAAAGATACCTACCCCCGACTTTCCTCGATTTGATATTGGCTTCGATAAGTTATAATTGTAGTTAATTATACAATTATTGTGTGGTGGACAAATTCAGTGGTTATTCAATTAAATTTTGCACATAAATACATGGATAGAAGTTTGCTGAAAGAAGCAGCATAGACATAAAGTTATTTCAGTAGAGACAATCTTAATCTATTTATCTATTTATGCAATCTTAATCTATATTATGCAACTTATCGAAGTCAATATCAAAGCGAGGAAAGTCGGTGGTAGGTATCTTTCCTACCTTATATTTCCTACCTTAATATATCGAGGCCTTACAGCGATTTTGTCGTAAACGACAATATTGTCAAAAGTGCGTTTTCTTATTTAAACTAGTATTTTAAGATCCCTCCCCGTAGAGATTAATTTTTATCTTAAGTATATTTAAATTATAGAAAAATATGATTCTATGAGAAATTTTAATTTACTAATGCAATTCCGTTATAAAATATATAAAAATCTTTTGTAAAATTTGGCGTTCGTTGCTTACGCTAAAACTGTAAAGGCTCGATATAATGGCTAGTGGGTAGTGAGCAAAGGAACCGATTGAGACGCTCTCACGACGTATTGTGTGGTTCCCGGAACGCGGGGGTCGTGGAAACGCATCCGACTCTGTTTACAAATCAACGCCGCTGCGATTCTAATGAAAACTTTCGTGGTCATTCATTATTAATTGATTTTTATTATCAACTTTTGTGTTATATTTTTACTAAATATAAATTTTATCAAATATGAATACTTATAGAAAGAGAGGTCCCGGATTTAGATATGTAAAATTTTTAATTTTTTTAATAAAATAAGGTTATACATGTACCTACTTCATAAAATACTCAAAGAATAAAAGCTAATGAAAAGTTGAATACTGACCGCCTTTACGACTCTTCTGTATTGATTATTTTTTTTTTCAAAATATATGGACTGTTTCCCTAAAGTCTATCGTTTCTTTTATCAATGACAATCATTTATGTAATTCGGTACCCACTAGCATTATGCCGCAGTTTCAAACAATATTTATTTAGTTTGACGTTTATTAATCTTCACAGCTCTGAGCATATGAATAATTTTAGACTATAACCTTCCTCAACAAAAGAATTGTCTAATACTTAAAGAATTTTCAGACCGGACGTGAATTTACTAATATTAGCGCATTCAAAAAAACCGGAGCCATATTCAAGCCTTTACGAAATAAAGGTATCATGCGCTACAATAATTTCAACCACATTTTTCCCTATAAGAACTTTTCTCAATAAAATACAAGATTACAATTTTACAAGATTAGAAGTTGAGAATCATACTTCAATACAAAAACTAGACACAACAAGAGAAGACAGTAAATGGATAACAGATCATAATCAAAAATATTCCGCTTGTAATGATGTCGGGACAAAAAACAGATGCATTACTACAGTCTATTAATTATAAAATTGTTACCAGTAAATATCCGGCAAATGTCCGTGACTCAGCCGAGATTACTTCTCTCAAGTAATATAAGATTGACAGCAGTATTTTTAGCCGCGTTATGCAAGACTTCTTGTGATGTCATACTTGTAGTTTTTAAACGTTTAGGAATGCTCTACACAAAGCTTTAATTGATCTATTTCTTGTTTTAAATGATATACTATTAAAGCTCGTTAATTGTAACTAAACAAAAACGAAAATCGGATATTGAACATTGATCAAAGGAGATAAAGGTACTTAATTGTCTTGGCTTATTTTTTTCTTCTATAGTCAGGTACATCTTGGCGTTTGTGATTTTTCAAGCATTGTTTTGTAAAAATTCAAGTCAGAATTCGTAAATTTTCATCGCTGTCTGATCATTTTTGTTTTTCATCAACAACATTTTTAAGTAAAACTCAACGTTACATAATTCTAAATGCTTATTTTGAAATTGCAAACGTATGTTTTATTCGTCTATTGTTACAGACATACAATGACAAATGGAAAACAAAATTGCATTTATTTATTCCTAACAACAAGAGACTAAATTACGTACACAACAAAAAAAGGTATTCACGTATATTTTTTATATGTACAATAATTCGGTACAATTTTCCGCCTTAGGTACGTGTGTAACGAGCTTAAGTTTTGCGACCTACCTTAATTGTGGACGATAATTCTTTCGTCCTAAACGACCTTGCTGGCCACGACTGCGGATGCGATGCCAATACGGCTCGATCGACTCTGCTGTCTGCTTGCCACCTCGACATCTCACGAGGCGTTAATAGCAGTCATTTGAACCAATCTAATTTTACAACGTGTCAAAATTGTATCTCCATAAAAGTTTTTGTCACGTGATTGTAAAATTAATTGGCGGTTCTGATAAGTGTCGGTCCGGAATTATTCATGCTTGTTTTAGCTTGAATGATTCGTTTGTTTGAACGACGTGAACGAATATTTTATGAGAATTCAGAGGTTATAGAATTATTGATCTAAAACAAAAGTACTGTAGTGGTAAAAATAAGAAGTTTTATTTCAATGATTGTTCATTATATAACGGTGTTGAAAAGGAGAAGTTGTTGTTTTCTGTATTTAAAATAGACATTACCAGATCTAATATGGCAGGCGAAACTTTCTTTCTTGAAAATGCTTTCGAACAACCATAGGAATTTCCGTTTGCTACAGCAATGTCTAAGTCATTAAATATGCCTCAAGCAGCTACAACACAAAATTTATGAGATATATCTAAAGTCGAATATAGATCGTAGATAAGCAAATGCGGAGATAACAGCCAATTTTAATCTCAGTGATTCATTTATGTAGACAAATATTTTAATGACACAAAATTTACATGATTATCAGCATTTACGAATTTTAATTTCATGATTGATTGGTTCTGTAATTATTATTATTAATTAAGATGAAATATAGAATGACGTTAAACATGATTCAGCAAAGAACATTTAGTGTTAAAGGGAAGTGAATATCAAAAGCGTTTTAGGAATGGTTCATAGAAGAAATTAAGTCTGAATACATGACAATTAAAAGTGAGGTTTTCGTAGTATCGGCGAGTCCCCCGCGGCAGCGCGGCCGGCTGCGCCGGAGTGAGTGGATGCAACTAGTTTTTTATATTGGAGAACATCCGCGTCTGCGCTAGTTTTTATGCCGCCTCCACGTCTGCTTGTTTTTCTGAACAATCTCGATTGATGACCGTCTGGCTCCTCGCCTCTGTTTACACGGCGCACCTAATCTCAACAATACCACATATTATAGTGCGTAGCACGGTAGCCGTTCCGTAACCCGTCGGAGAATTTATTGTTGAAAAAATTCTACCGCCGTTTACGAGTTAATGATCTCTATAACATACACGTATTCCGCATAATGTGTTGTTTTGAAGTTGAAAATAGCGTTTTGCCGTTATTTCTATCGGTACCGTTCTCGGTTGGATTATAAATATAGCGAGGTCTGTACCGATATTTTAATGGGGCGATAGAGTCGTAGCATGTCGTAAGTAATGTAACGAGTCTAGACATTAGTCAATTCTGGCCACGTCGCGTATAGGTAGATGATTTGTATTGCATGCCGTGTTCGGTGCGCTACCGGATTGATAATTGGTAGCTTTGTATGGGCCATCACAACAGCTAGGCCAGACAGGCGGCCTCCGGCGTCTGGGCACTAGACGGCGATTTGCGAGATCACGTTTCGGCCGGCCGAACATGCTAAGTGCGCGTCTGGCCGTGCACCGCGGATATGTGAAACATGTGCAGGATGTGACAGTTTGATTGCTCGCTTGCTCTCACTCCGCTGGGCGTACGCATCAAGTTCGAGCATGTCTACGTGCATGTTTTTTTATTTTTCATGCGTTGGTAGAGACCTATTACGTTACATTGTATACCTCAATTTAGCAGAATAAATTCTGTATGTTTTAAAATAAAATTTAACAATAAAAGTCTATTTACATTTTCAGCAAACTTTTTTTCACAAGTATCCTGTTGTTCGTATCGGGGTGTACCAGCTAACGAGATTGATTAAGCCGACTGTCTACAATTTTTCATTCTCCAAAGTCAAAGTGATAATAGTCCGAAATGGAATGATTTATGGTTTTTCAATTCGGGCAGTAACAATAGTGCAATGATTTGCGCCGACGCAGACGTTGCGATCAGCGCCGGTCAACGACCTCGATCGAGACGCGGTGCGACAAGGTTATAGAAATGCAGCGGGCCGCATCTAGAGGCGGGCGTGAGAACTCTTCTGACATCCACTGTAGGGACGACGTCTCAAATGTCTATGTACACACTCACATAGGCCTAGACGAGACGGTACATAAAGACGTTTGATTGCTTTATGCTCGATGCTTACTGTAGAGACAATAGCCGCAATAAATAACTAAATGCCATAGAATTACAGAGAACGAAAAAATAATCTCGTGCTCTATAAGCCTGCAGAATTATTCATTCACTAGTGATTCATAGAAATACATTTTATTTTGTCCAATAATTAATTACAGCTTTGAATGATTAGAAAAATATTAAAACACTCACTCGTAATTATAAAATATCAAGACTTATAATACCTACGTAAGGATAAAACAATGCCTAAAGCATAAAAAATTAATAAACATTTTCGTGTACACAAAAACTAATAGCGAACAATTTCGGCGTAAATGTTAATTTAAATTTTGCGAGCACCTCAAAACTGCCCACCATAAAAACCGCTCAAAAAACACAAAATAACTTTTACATTCTCACACGCCTTTTCCCGTCTGCGGCTTTATGCGAAAAAAAGAATCAATTCGAGTCCATTTAAACTTTCTCCGCGCAAAAAGTGCAGGGTATCAAAAGCGAAGGACGCGACGGGACGGTTCGCCGTCTGCGGCCTTGACACCTGCCGCCTCTTACGAGTTGCCATGGACGATGTAATCCACTGTTACATGTGGATTCTGAATGTTTATTGTTTGTTATGTCTGTCTAAGTTTGTTTGAGTGGCTATGGATAGAACAGTTTTAATGGGATGTTCATAGGAGGTGAAACAGTTTCTTAGTCAGTGTAATATTATAAAAGTAATAATATTCAATAAGGTAGACAATAGTTATTAACATAAAAATATTGCATATCTTTGACAGATCTATGATACAAATTATGGAAGAATTTGTTTCAAATTAAATGTTCACTTTAAACAATACGATACTGTATATAGAACAAGTACTAATAATAATTAAAAAGCGTTAAAACTTTCTCTTCGCAGTCATGCAAAAAGAACAGTGTCAAAATCGAAGGACGTTACGCCGTCTGCGCGCCGACCTTGACACAGCACCTCACGGGTCACTTGCCATATCAACTGCAGTTTGTGCAAGCGTCACCGGACTTTTACGCAATTTTGGCTCACTATACATGAATAATATCACTAGTAGATAATATCTCATTATTTACGAAACTTTTATCTAGTAATAACTAGCCGTTAGTATTCTTCCTTCTTAAACGTAGACATTCGTTTCAGCACTCAAGTGCCGTTGGCAACTTGGCCGACGCAAAAGTGAATTTAAAATTTAATAAGCGAAACCAGGGACGTTTTAATAACAAAATCCATAATTACTTACGTGCAATTATGACACAAAAAATTAAAAACGTTTTCTGCAAAGGTCAAACGTGCGGTATAAAAACGATATTCGTTTTTTTTTAACGGGCAACTTTAGCTTCGTAAAAGGTATCAATTAAAGTGTAGAGAAACGGTACCCTAATAAACCGGCTATTGAATTTAAGACTACCAGAGTCTCATGGTTGGATTATCATCGTTTTTTTAGACTTTCCAAAGGCTATCATATTACAAAGTTACACGAGTGTCGGATATGAAACAAACCAGTGGCCTGACGATAGACTTTATCGGTAAGCTTCTGGAAATTTATGGATACTTCGGAGAATGTATTGTGTTACCTCATATAAAAAGTAAAAATCTGTCTATACTCTTTACACTTTGTATTAATTAAAGGATTTATGATCAAATGGGTTTCCTTGTAAAGGTTATTTTGTATTAGATACTCGTATATCTTCTTAATATATAAAAATAATGTTTTACAATAAATATTTTATCTATTAATGTTAAACATTACATTCTTTCTGATATTTTTTAAATTAAACAGTCAACATTAGCACACGTGGAGGAAAAAGCAACAGAAGTCGAAAAGTAACACTACAATATTTTTTTGGTTTGAATAAATGAGAAAATTGTAAAAAATATTTAGTATAATTCACATATTACTTTTTAGTAAATTTAATCTAAGCGGAATAGTTTAATTAAAATATTTTTAGTTAACTTTTTCTATTATCTCTGTAATTGATCAAATCTGATCACTGAAAATAATAGATACAGGTACAAAAGCTCGCGTATGCGTTACGTAACTACATGTCTAATGACGTCATTAAATCATTATCCCATTTTTCAGTCGTGTGTCCCCGAAGATGCCTTCGAGACTTTTAGTTCACTCGAGTGACGAGTTAGACTAAATTACTCGAGTCACTCAAGTAAAATATGACTCAAGTCGCATCACTATTGTCTATTACTACAACAGGAAGATACGCTCAGGCAAATTTAGGGTCCCGTTTTGAGTGTAACAAAATTGTGGTCACGTTACGTATCCCGAGGGATGCGTTTCACCGGCGACTTGTCCTTCACCGCACCTGTTGCAGACACATGCACTTACAATTACCCGCGCTTTTTATGTTTTCGCTATATACTTACAATGTACGCGCCTGCGTTACTAAGGTTTTGAAACGTTGTGGTTTGCAGTATTTATAATATTGATAAAATACCAAAGTTGATTAATCAATTAAAAAATTGTTTTTATGTATTAGATGTTTATTAATTTTAGTAAAATACTGATACTATTAATTAATAAAAATATTTCCATTTATTTCGTTGACGACTTACACCACTTGATTAAATAATACATAAAAAGAATGTACGTAATTAAAGTAATTGCTATACAATTTGTTAAAATTGAAACGAAACATTATTTATGCAGATTATCGTAGTTTAAATAAATAAAGCTCTCATAGTATAAGCCGTCTATCGATGTGGGAAACAAGACGAATGTAGCAGACTGAGGTCACGTCCTACTACTGGTTAGTGTTTACAGCGTTAAAATTAGTTTGTTTAGTCGGCGAAAGTTATTTCAGAGGTCGTAAACTTGAGTTTTTCTAAACGTAATAAACATTCGTAGTTTTTTCCCTGAATTCGCAAGTGAATGAATGGGATATGTTGCGTAATTATTATTATTTTAATTATTTATTTAATGCTCTACATTTAAAAGAAACTATCGTTCCGGTACAATAACAAAAGTTTGCGATATTTTTTTTGTTTTAAGCTAGACGGTGTTGCTATTACAATAGACGTTTTTCTTGTATTTTGTCTAAAAATAAATGAAAATTATTTTTTATTTTATATAGCAAAGAGTAAAATTCACGGTTGGCGGTGGGCGCATTTGCATTGCCGTAATGACGCCGGACGCGCCGCGTTCCGGTCTGGCGGCGTGCGTATTGTGTGTGGCGCTTTGTTTGAGGATTTTCATTTTCCAATATTTCATACGTTTTATAAAGCCATGCAGAACCGTGCAATTTATCACCGAAACTGTATCCTTTTTAGTTTGTGACATATCACGTTTTGCGTTAGATTTAGATAATTAAGAGATGAGATAGCTCACTGATGAGAAAATGTAGATCTACAGTTAAACTGATGGTCATGTGTTTAAACTCCATTTAGCACCGCTAAGTTTTCAAGTTCTAAAATAGTGTCAAAATTCACCTCGTTCTCATCGTTGAAGGAAAACATCAAACATGTGCCTGGAGAAATATCCTTAATAGGAGAGGAAGCATTTGTCCAGTAGTCGGACATTTACAGAAATAATTTTACTTTATTTACTTATATATTTTAAATGTAGTGTTAAAAAATAAAAGGGCCATGTGGCAGCTGGCTACAGCTCTATATGAGTTGTCTCGACCGGGTAGTGCCACTCTCACAAAAAATTGGCATGAAATATTCGATAGACGACTTCATTTCGTACGGTACGTAAAGAAGTCAAAACCCAAACTCTCCGCCTATTTTTTTGCTTGATATTTTTACTACATGAAAAAAAAAATCACACTAAATAATATAACACTACGCATTTGTGATTTATCTATGTTGCAAAAGTGTAGAGTCACTAATCATTTAACATCAGGTAACCCGCCCTTTCCCTATTTATAAGAGAAATCTCCATATAACGAAAACACACGTGTTTTGAAATAGCTTTTCTTATAATATGTTTTACAATTATAATTTCATGAACACTTCAAGGCGGAAACCCCGGCCTTTCCAAGTCGCTAGCCATTTGAGACGTTTCCGTTGACGCTACCTGTGACCTATTTTCAACGAAACAGCCCTTGAGACTGTTTTAAAGAAGTCTGTTTAAAATTTGTTTTTAAAAAATTTAAAAATCTTTTTTTATAACCTTTAATGAATAAAGCATACTTTTCTGTTACATATTATAGAGCTAATGAAATTTTATGCCATTTAATGCAGAATATATGAAGTACCTAACTAATAAATATTTTTTAAAATAAATTAAGTAGTGGGATTAATTTGAGACAGTAAAGTTGCTAAAATAATTTTTGTAGACTTATTCGTAACAAAAATTTTGCAGTCTATTTTAATTTATATTTCAAAGTTCGAATTTAAATTGTTACAAAATATATAAATTAAAATATATAATATTAAAAACCACACTTTAATAAAATTGAAACAGAAAATTCACTAGCAAAAATGCTCATTTGTTGCAATGTGACTTTAATTGTCTTTTGTTTAACCTGAATACCTTTTCTGACCTGATGAATATAACATTTAACAAGCGTTCGAGTTAATTACAGGTGCGGGGAGGGATGGGGGTGGATGTGCACAGGAAGCGCCGCAGACAGCCCTGCCGCCGACGCATAACTAATAGCCCGGCGCCATCTGTGCCGAGGTCACCCCGACCTTTCACTCTGGAAAAGCATGACTTTAAAATGTATGATCTACAGCGGTTCTTATTTACTGAACGGATTATCTTATGTTACATAATGGGGTACTTAAATATAGATCTCTTTTAATGTGTTCACGTGTGTGTATGTGAGCTGATTTTATTATATAAGATTTGCATTTGTGATTTTGAACTGCTGTTGTAAATAGGTATGATTAATTGATTACTTGATTAGAACCAAAAATAAGGTTCTACTGCTTTTAGGTCAGTTTTAATTATACAACCTAGAACGTGTACTATATTTATATTAATTTAATTACAAATACATAAACTTTAAGTACAGTAAGCAGACACAAAATTAAATAAAATAATCACAGATTTTTTTTGATTAGCGAAATGCGGAAAATAAGAATATATTGTTATAAAAGTTAATTCCGCACTTCAAAAGTTGAAAACACGTTCCTTTAGTAGGTATAATCCTCAATATTAACACACAACTTATATTGTCTCTATCAAAATACCTTATTCATCGGTGTGCCTTATCATTTTATTTTATTTATTCATTAAAAGTAGAACGGCAAAGACACCACTTACACTACTTTATAATAATCTTATATTAGATTACAAAGCGAATAAA
>DVXP01004341.1:0-10455 GCA_018235645.1 Junonia grisea
GACGTGAAAGTGGAACAAACAAACAACGCTACAAACAAACAAACTCACTTTCCCATTTATAATATAAGTAAGGATGTGGTATATCCACCAATCCGCAGTAGAGCAGCGTGGTGGACTAAGCTCCGTAACCTTCTCCCTAATAGGAGAAGAGGCCTATGCCCAGCAGTGGGACATGTACAGGCTGTGTTACGTGTTTTTACGTTATGCAAATTACGGTAACCAACGATGTTATAAAATATGAAATCGCATTTTTAAAACTACAGCATTTTACACTTGGAAAAATTTGAGCCTGTACATGTTAGTACAAGCTGTCAATTTCAAAACTACATTATTCAATAATATAATGCAGGTTAAGACGTGCTTACAGAAAGTTCTTTCAGTAAAATATAAATCAATGATAAACAATTCATGAAAATCCGTAAGCAAAACTTACAAGTGTACCTAATTCTCACTTGACACTGAGGCTCCAGTGAAAAGGAAATGTCTTTTTTAGACTACTTCTTTGTATACTATATAGTAATATTTTAATAAAATCGCAGTTAGGTAATTAGAAAAATCGATTAGGTACATGTTTTGTTGTCACGAAACTATTAGCAGACAAACAATGCGCCATTGTCATCCGTTTTAAATTACTTCTAATTTGCACACAAACTCTATTTTTGTAAAAAATGTTAAGTTAAAACATTCCTAGGTATTTATTAGCTGTATATAATGACCTGCCCCGGTCCTATACTTTTTTGGAACATCTGTTTTACAAAAAATTGTAGTAGGTATCAACAAGAACGTAAATTAATAAACGTATAATTTCAAGCTTACTCCCAGCTGAAATTATGAAATTGAAGTTTTCCTATAGATTCGGCATTTTATGTTCAACATGTTTGCCAACACCTACATTTTGAACACAACTTATACTCAACCTACACATATTTTATGGGACATTAATTGACATTACTGTACCATTAAAATGTCTAGACATTACTGTACTATAAAATTTGTGCATAAATGTAAAATCATAACTTCGTCATCTATAAATCGATTTTGATTTCGCTTAATACTTTAAAACAGCCATATATATTTATTAGATATTAAAATTGTTTTAACAGTTCAGTCATCAATTAAAATAAACGAAAAATAATACAAAAATATGTGTCGATTAAACGAAGTTGTGTTTAAAGTATTTTTATAAATGAATTATTTAACGTTTCGTCTTATTCTACCGCCGAAAAAACAATTTTAAATTTATCAAACGTTTTAAACTGGAAACTTGGGCATAGTGAATGGCATGTATAATCCCTGTGGCAGTGGCAATGACAGGCAGAACGCTTTTCAGTGCTTTTAAAATGCCAATGAAAATATGCCAATTTTTTTGCGGAAGACTCTATTTTATCAATATAAATTAATTAATAAAATAAAAATATGTAACAATATTTCTTATCCTATTCCATTATACATTAAATAAAGGGAGTCGTGTTCGCGCTCATTGTAAAATTATAAGGATAAGGCTCTATTTTTCACAAAACCAACAGAGCTACGTCAGTAATGAGATCAGATCCCTGTAAGCCGTTTTATACACAAACCCGGAAGCTATTAAATTTTTACATCCCTTCACTTCTTGATTTATTCAAACCCACCGTCAGATATCAAGGCTGTTAAAAATTATATAACTCTCGTCTGTTACTTGAATATGTCCATCAAGATTTTATAACGGGAAAGAATGACTACGTAAAAGGCATGTTTAACACTAAAATTTAACCGTTTTTAACAATTATCACCAAGAGTTGGTGAGTTCAAAAGTTTAATTTTAGTTGTTACCAAGATTTATTCCGCCGTGTAAGTTTTAAAATTTTCGGATTTTTTGGAATATAGCAGACAAACTATGTATTTGTCTGACAAGTGATAGACATTTAAAGCATCGGAGGGAATTAAATGGAGTGTATCAATACAAGTGGAGAAAGCTATGGGAGAGGAAATAGGCTTCGAGTTCCCTCATTCATCGTACCGTCCAAAATACTCTAGAACTAGTTACTTGACGTCTTTTTATTAGAGAGTTTAGCACCTACTGCACCTGTCAAATCAGCCCGTGCTTGAGCTGAATTCAAAAGCCTGCTTTAGCAATCTCCATCATACTATCTTAATCGTTTAGTGTTACATAGGATCGTGGTCGTATATTGCTTCCATTTGTGAGTTATTCATTATGACAAGATACATTTTGTAAGTCCGAAAATTGTCATCTGATAAAAACATAGCTTCAACTGTATTTGATAAAAGTATTTTAATAAAATGAAGTTTAGCAATTCATTATGCACTAGTAATCAAACTACAAACGGCTTTTATATAGAATGTTTTTATACTGAAAATGTTTTTGTCTTTGTAATAAACGAGGCGTCGCGTGTCAGCACCGCTGGGTTTTTCAAATGATAGTGTTTATAATTTATTTCGTGTACGATATTGTCGTTATAAAATAACACACCGTAACTTTAAAGTGAATATGCATATCTCAATTTTATTAAAAGAAGGAATTCCATGACAAAAAATTTTTAGTGTAGGGTATTAAAAACTTTTTGTCATCGAATTTTTTATTTACTTAAATTATACGTTATGAGCTCAAAATTTCCCATGCCTTTGTTTTTCTATTGGTTACAATTTTTATTATTCTATGGATTGAAATTGTACCATGAATTAATACTTAGATATACCCTACTTTAACCTAACCTTCCAAACTTAATTATTTTTATCTATTATAACTATTTCTATTCCTTCGACACAGGTATACATTGCAGTCGTTATATTGCAGAAATTCAGTAAATCTAAACCATATAAAGAATATTCATAGTCTGTATCTAAAAGACATTTTCATTTTCCACCAGGTGGACGAAAGGCTAACCATTCCCCACGGGACGGTGAACGTCCACCGCCACCACCACGGCATGCCGCTCTCCCTCACCAACTCCTCGCTCCGGTACCCGCTCACCAACTTGCAGCTGTTCCCCAACCAGACGGTGGAGATAACCTGCCTGAGCACCATCCCGAGCTACGCGAACCTCAATGAAGGGTTTGCGGATGTACAGAACCACACTGTTACTGGTAAGATTTTATTATATTTCTTTTAACAGATTTCGTAGAAAGAAGTTCTCATTTTGCTCAGGAGATTGTTCTTGTAATATGTTTGTAAGAAATGAGTGACACTGCTAGTAACCTTTGGTATAAACTCAAGATGATGAAGGAGCAAAATAATCAGTATTAACTAAATGAGTTTCTTCACCTTTGATTAATTATCAGATAGAAATTAATTATCTTTAGTTTTGCGCCCCGTCATCGTCAGCTCATTCGCTTCAGAATTGCAAAAATTCTATTTTTTTTTCAAATCAAACTTTATACAATGATATACAAAATTATTAGTTTACTTTTTGAACAGCAGAAATTACTTTAACTCCGTTTACACGTAAATGTAAAAAAAAGTCTTACCTTAATTATTTTATTGAAGATTTTTTTTTCATTGTAATTTATTACCTATTTGCTGATTTAGAAACCATAATGACTCACAGTCGTACATTGTACGAGTGTGTATGACATTTCTAATTGTACTAAAACAAACAGGCTATTTATCAAACAGTCTCCATCATATTCGTGTTCTAATTGCAGGCCATATCGATATATCGTGCCAAAAACAGAATTTCAAATGAATTATTTATTTAATTGTTCGTATCCGTATGTTATTAAGCTTTCAAATTGAAAAAAATATGGTTTTTGTATAAATAAATAAATACAATGTTTCTTTGACTATAAGGCCGTTTGCATACTTAGCGTACCTAGTTGTGAGGCGTAGGTATAACAATTTTTGTATGCTGGTGCTCGAAATCACTTCTCAGCCAATGTACATTGGCTTTTTTAATTTTGTACATTGTAGTACTTACTAGCAATCTAATAATATATACAAACGTACATGTATACACAAAATCGTTTAATACTGCCCGTTATGTGGTCAGTTCAAGTTCAAACACAATTCCCAATAAATAAATATAAATAATAATAAAAAATAAACGCCCGATTTTTCCAATAATTAATTGCACTAAGCGTGTTGTAATAGATAACGTGAGTGTGTTCCATTACCTATAAAATCAAGTATAAGTAAATAAATTCAAGTAAAAGTCTAATTTATAGAATTATATTTTAAACATTGTTTCCTCTCCCACAGTTAACGTAGTTCGAATGGAACCGGCGCCCACGCAGCTACCTGTTAAGATAATAACCGTAGAACAAAATCAGTCGAGTGACTTAGTACTAAGTCGTAGTGTTATCGGTGTAATATTGATTGTTGCTATACTAAATTTCATGGAAAATTTAATGTAAATCTGTGTATATTTATAGTAAATTATATGCTACATTTTATTGATGTAAATGTATTACTAATTAGTTGTTCTAATTCTAATGAATAAATCAAAAGATATATTTTCTTTAAATTCTGTTTTCATAACATTAACATAAGCCCACGGAAAACTCGAAGCGTTGATGTTATATAAAATTGAACCCGTTAATTTATACGCAAAGTTTCAAACAATTTTAGTGTAAACTGTGGTAATAAATTTAACCAATTAATATCTCAGGTAACTTGAAATTCAAACTGTATATAATAATTTATGAATAAATTACAGAACTCAATCTGATATTGTAATGAGCAATCAACGTTTTACTTTGTGTCTGGTGGATTGTTAGGAAACCACGACCGTATTTGTATAAGACTTGTCACACACTGAGAAAGATCATATGCTTTGTTCTCAATCTTATTCACAAAGTATCAAAGGTCACAAAAAGTATTACCGTTATAAAAAGTTTATTTTAGGAAATTCATATTCGAATCTTTAAATAATATAACAATATACCATATATTATAGTAAGGATTTATGATTTTTTTAATTTTAAGTCTCATTGAAAGTTTTTTGGATGGATTGGAAGGATTTTGGACGTTGCTTAGTGTGTGACTTGTCCTTTATAATATCAAGATATATACAATTGTTTTATGTTCTTATTTATCAATTATCACATTATTATATTAATTGTATATAGTTAGGTTGATTATTAAAATTGTTTTCATCTAAATTCTAATAGAAACTATATTAAAACAATTTTCTATGAAATATATTATACTCATAGAATAAATTATGTCAATATGAAGTAAAATAAAGTACTTGTATAGAATGTTACCAAATATAAATGTTTGTAATTTATTATAGTCCAATAGAGCTTATAAGGATCTATTTATCGAAATTATATGTAATAAGACCTGCGTACATATTATGACTAGCATAGGTAGTACCTATAATTATTAAATAATGTATGTAATTTAATTTTTTGATAAAATATCCAAACATTTGATTGAAGAGCAAAAGTTCATGAACGATCTGTCAGACTTATTTCTTCAAAAAACAAATAAAATTATATTTCAACGCGTTGTGCGTTGTCCTCGATAGAAAATTCGTTCTGATTAAATCAGTTGAATGCTAAAAAGTACTTTAAATTAATTAACTGAATATGAAATTTAGAAAATTATTAGAGTCTATTAACATATAAATCTAGCAAATTGAAAACAATGATATATTAGCCATGTATAATAAATTTAAAATATTTTTTTCAGGTTGTGTAAAGTGTGCGCAGGTCTTAACGTCTGATATTTCACAGGCGATTTTTAAACGAAGACGAATGAGAGACGTGAAACGAGAAACGATGTAAAAAATTTTTTACTCCTAATTTTTTCATCCTAACACAATGCGAAGCTTCTTCGAATCCTTTGTATATTCAATTTTTCACTTACTTATGTATGCAATTATGAGACTGAATTAGTATGTTAGGTGTCGTTTAACCTAATCAATCAGCTAGGGAGTCATGCACTAGTTTCCTAGGAAAGCGGGCCGTCATATTATGGCCGCAAAATGGCGGCCGTCAAAAAATTCTGAACATAATGTTTACATAGAAAAGGTTCGTGTGACGTCACCCGCAGCATTTTCCCCCCCTTCCCCTTCAAATATAAGAGCCTTTTAAAATCATTTACATAATTATACGGTAATAAATAAATTAATAAAACACATAATACTAATGAATCGCGTTCATGTATGTAGGTACTTCACACGGCGGCCATGTTTGTTGAAACGAAAGCACTTGTACTCGTTAACCGAACAATTAATAACGATTATATTGTTTTTAAAAAATAACCTTAAATTTTATTACTTTAAAATGTTTTTGTACGTACTAAAATATAAAAGTTAATTAATTATTTCTTTGTCATGTTTAAAAATTAACATAATATTATACATATGAAACGTTTAAACATTTTGAGACTCTATAAAAATTGTTTTAAGTGATTCTAACTGTTCCCTCACTTTCGAAAGTTTATCAAATTTCAAGATAAATATTGCTTAAAAGCAAAGTTATTTTATTAGAGATATTTCAACGTGATTTCATTAGACTATTGTAAAACATAAAAATTATTTTATAGTAGATATAATATTTTATTATAAGTGTGTTATAGCTGTATGCTTTTAGATGTCTTCATAATTGGCTATAATGAAATTTTATTGATATTAATTTGACGATCTAAGTAGCGCCAAAAGAACATAACATTTTAAAATTTGCTTTAAGTATTTTAATTCAATTTAATTTTCACATTACCAGAAACAGCTAATGATATATACAATACCTATGTCTAGAAGCTAGAATAACTAATAGACTGTCTAATACTATCATGCCAATAGTCTCAAAGGAACCTGCTCTTATTCTCGATCTTTATAACATTTTTGTTGTGGAAAATTTTCACTTTAGCTCAAGCTCCATAAATTTGAAAATCTTTAATTTCGGATTTCTAGTTCATTCTAAATTTCTTCAATAAAATACGAAATATCACCACTGTGGCTCAGTCACTAAAATTATTTATTTGTTATATATGTTGTATATGTATTCGTACTATAATAAATATAATTTTCTGTGTATAATTTTAATTGAGTCAATCTATTTATGGCGCTACTGACGGTCGTTCTATAGCGAGTCATGGTAGGCATAATCGTAACTAAAACATATCATTTTAGGAAGTGAGTAAATTTATAAAAAATATATATAAATGTTGTGAGAATTGATGGCTTCAAGCTTGAACGTATGACGGGTCCATCACGTAGGGACTTCGTAAGTGCTTAACTGTAGTATCGTGAATCGCTTATCAACTAACATATCATATCATACTTCCATAAAAAATGTTTGGTTTAACTTGTGTACACCATGGCGATTATTATAAGTGAAAAAATAAATCATTTTTATGATAATTATAGAGCTCGTACTTCATGTTTTAAAAGGGAAAAATCAAGCGTAAAAGGTACTGAACGATTTTCGTCTGTATTTTATAATAGACTATTCAAGTTGATTTTCGAAACAGTAGTTATACGTTTTCATGTACATTAATTAATGGGAAAATTGACCGTTTAATAGCAATTAAAGCAAAATTCAAATAAAGCTTCAATCGCGTCGACATGATACATTTGAAATTGCAATTACTCGTCTCTTGTATCTGAAGTACTATTTTACTATTTATGTATACGTATGCAAACTTAACATCTTAATAATTTAAATAGCACTAAGATTAGTTGAAAAACAACTAAGGTTCTCGGTTCAAAGTTCGCACAAACTAAATACTGCTTATTTCCGTCATGTTTCTCAAAACTTTCATCATGGATAATTAAAGTGGGTGTTCTAGTTTACAGCGAATTAAAGTTTGTTGAAAATTTTATACGCGAAACGTACGTGTACATTTTAATTTGCGAAATTCTTCCTTTATACAAACGCATGCACGTACCGGGCGCATACGATGTTAGGAATGCTAAAACGGGTCAAACCCTTCAAAGTTTTATTAAGAACTAGAACCAAGAACTTAATTTTTTAATGCTTCAGTTTCTATTTCTTCATTGCATTGAAATTTCCTTTTTTTTTTGTACATTGGTATCAACACTTCATGCCATTAAAATCAAGTGTTAGTTGTATTTATCATTTGTTTAAAATATGCATTGATTTTATCATGAACGAAATTGGTGGAAAATATCACGCGAGTGCGAATGTGTACAAAGCAATTATCGTCATTCATGTAAAATCCTCTTTAAGTTTCCCCCAAGCAAGCCCCATTCTAGTACTATATTAAATACTTAGTAGCTTAACAATATTCGGTAGTTAACATAAATCGTTAAAAACGTACTGTCATCTTCATGTTTAAGCATAAGACAGTCAATCCCATTATATATGGGTATAGATAAATAAATATACAGGCGTTGTTATTATTTACGCATTTTTCTAACGAACATATACTAAAAAAATAACAAATAAAAAAAAGGTTAAATAATGTCATGTTATTTATTATAACTTGTGTGAGAGTCTGTAAACGCAGTCTCTGTTTTGTAATTAACAATCAGACAAAAATATTACGAATAAATGTAAGGCCCTTTACAGACGAGGGGTTATCTGTCCGGCGACAATTTACATGCTTTTAAAAGTACACTGAGTTATAATATTATAATTTATACAAATTTATTATGGATTTTTACAACTACAGTACTGTAGTCAATTTACCTACAAAGGATTAACAGCACTTCAAGTACCTATATATCCAATTGCCATGTAACAATGCAATTATGAGCAACAAGTTGTCCTTTGAAGTGTTATTTGGGCTTATGGTTAGTTCTCCAGATCTCGTAGTAATATTCATAATTATTTTATAGCCTATAACTTTCTCAATATATATAGTAAAATTGTACAAAATAATTGCCATAAAAAAGACGTTAAAAATAATATTTTACTTGTGTATATTTAGAGGGACAAAAAATACCACGTCTGTTCGTCTGTACTGGGCCTAAGGTAAAATACATAATATATTTCAACGGCAGTAAACGTTTGTAAAGTACATACATCATTCCTTTAAACAAATATTAAACGTATACAGATTCCAAGAATCTCTTTTCTTAGCAAACATCTCGAGTTCAACGTAAACATAGCAAATAGTCACAAGAATAAACATATGTAGATATTTTTATTTTGGTCAGAATTGTATTACGTAGAAGTAAATAGAGCGTGAGTAGTCTAATGTATAGAATTTTGTTCACAAGTCTATTGAAAGCATATTGTTTATATATTAATATGTGTCAAGATCCTGTTTAGTCAATTTCCAAATAGCCTTGTTTAGTATCACTCATACCCTGTATTTTATGAAATTGTTATTAATTTGTATCGAAAAAAAATTAAATATAAAATTATATTATATCTACATTGTGAGAAAATCATGCAGGCTATCGATGTCTTCCTTATTGCTATACACTCTTTTATAAACCTTATTGTAAGTTAGATTATAGTTGGTTACAAATTGCTCAGAACCGAAAGTACTATAGAAATGGTATAAGGTTTCGCGCAAACGATATTTTGCAACATTCCATTATCACATTCATTACACTTTTATTGACGACAATGTCTGTGAAGAGTCATAAAAATGTTTGATTTGATCGGATTCTGTACGTTAAATCGAAACGCAATGAAACGCTAACGCAAACATTGTATTATTTGCTAATTAATGACGCTTCATGCGGTTCAGTCTGTATGTCACTGTAAAATTATAAAAACCGTTAGATTATAATATGTCTTAGCGAGATTATAAACGAAAAAAAAACGAAGTCGAAAGATTGTAAAACGTAACAAAATATAACTTAATTTCGCATTCTTTCTTCCATAAATTACGATCTAAATTGCTTAGGTTAGGTTTAAATTTAATTATTAAATAAGTTCTAACCTAGCCTAACCCAACTCGCTTAAAATAATAAAAAAAATACTTAACCTAACCTAACTTTTGTATGGAGTTCACAATATGTCGATATATTTTACTTACTTTACAATCTCACTGGAGAGACTGTAATCTAACGGTTTTTACTTTTTTACGGTGACATATATAAAGATTCAGGAATCAGAATCCCGAGCGTAGATACGCCAAAATAGTAATAACAAATCACATGGCTATCAAAACAATATGCAAAATGTATAAGAAGACAAAACTCTTAATCGTTTTAGTATGAGCGTCTAAACTAGACGTACTTTCGGTGGAAAGAATAACAATTTTCTTTTCTGTACGCTCGAACTTTATGCGGGTAAAATTCTGCTTAATGGTGTGAAAAGATAAAGACGCTTATACGTGCGTAAAATAGTGTCAAAACAAAAGCAATTGTATCAACGCTCTATGAGTACTATTGAGCGCTCAGTTCAAAATATATAAACAATTTTTTTCTTATTCTAATTAGTACAATAATGTTTTTTTTTATGGAATAGGGCGGCAAACGAGCTGACAGAACACCTGATAGTAAGTGAATGTTGTCGCCCATGGACATTTGCAACACCAAAGGAGCTACAAAATGCGTTGCCAGCCTTTTAGGGGGTATGGAGGGGGAA
>DVXP01004342.1:0-10453 GCA_018235645.1 Junonia grisea
TATTCTAGTCTAAATGGTTACTGGCTTGCCTTCTGGGTTGCGGAGGTCAGACGGCAATCGCTCTGCGTAAAAATCAGGAACCTGTCAAAACTTAGGCTAAAATAAAGCTGACCCTGGTTAAGGCCGGGAAAAATGCTAGGAAGAAGAAGACTTATATTAGTAGTTTACGTGTACTGTTCTTAAGAAGAACGTCTTCCTTATTTCTTTTCTCACTTCCAGGGAGACTGGCAAGCAGTCTGTGGATGCAGAATACTCATGGGGCTGTTCCAAGGCCTTCTTTATCCAAGTCTTCACGGTCTGTTGGGTCAATGGGCTCCCGTTTGGGAAAGAAGTCGAATGGGCACGATTGTATATTCAGGTAACACTATTTTTTTATTAAGCATACAATTGAAATGATGAAATTTTTCTTTGTCAAGATGTAGTTAATGAATTTAGTCCTTAAACATTTCTTTAAATCAGACTTTAAGGATTTTTTCTTTATTAATCTATTGAAAATCAATAACTTTAAAACTAACGGATACTTGATCATTAGGAACATTTTAAGTTCACAAAATCTTTTTTGAATGTCACTTGGTGGGTGTTTAGTATTAATAATAGTAACCTATTTACCATTTTAGTGACAACAATGCATAATTATAATATCGATAGACAGTTAGTATTTGGTGACCGAAAATTACCTATACAAATACCTCAAGAGAAACAATTGGAATTTCATATGCAGATGTTAATAAATCATGACAACATCAATATAAAAAAATTTGGGCTTCAGAAAATCTCCATCCCTAGTTTAGGATGCCTGGCTTATTAAATTTTCGTTGTACACGATTATTAGTATAAACAAAAATATTTGTTCCTATGGATTCGAAATAATTACGAAAATTATAAATTTTCCACACCGTTTTAATAAGAAACATTGATAGACTTTAGTAAAAACTAGAGCTGTGCCCAAGTATTTCTAAAATAATTTAGTGTTTTCAATATTAAGAATATGCAAGATGTGATTTTATTTCTACGCTCTTCACTTTTATGAAACAGGCAACTAATTCCTACAAATGGGACAATATTTGATGGTTTATTCTTTCATTTAAGTATCAAAGCTGGTTTCTTTTTGCATATTCTTGTATCAGAAATACTATTTCCACTATAAATTCGTCATCAAAATGATATGTACTTTCCCGTTTTTACAAAACAAACGTTCCCTGAAATTTATCATTTAGAATCCTCATAACTATATTTTAATACAATTTTTCGCATTAACGATTTCATAATTTGTCGCCAGGTTCACAACTAGGTACAATCATAGAAATGATATTAGCCGGAGTGTTATCCGAAAGCCAGTGGGGTTGGCCCTCAGTCTACTATGTTGCTGGTGCGACTTGCCTGGGCTGGTCCTTACTCTGGTTCATATTTGGCGCCTCGACTCCTAGTGACAGCAAGTGGATCACTAAGGAAGAAATGAAATATATCGAATCGAACACTGGACCCACTGATGCTAATGAACAAAAGGTGATATATAAAATTATTGTAATTAAGTTCTTCTTTTATGAGGTTAAATGTTAATAATATGTATGTATTACTATCAGCATCAGTGGATATAGGAGATCACAAATATTAATAAAAAATAAAACTATTTAGATTGAATCCTTGGCAAATATATTGTAAGTCATTGATAATAAAATTACGAAACAAAATATTTAAAGGCTAGTAACATGGTTCTGTAAAAAGTCCAATAAGATATGACATTTAAAATACTGAAATATTAGCCACGTTCCTTGGTTTCATTTGTTTGCTTTTCTAATTTTTCGTCCATATTTTAGAAAATGTCGGTCCCATGGAAGGGTATTTGGACATCGCTACCGTTCTGGTCGATTCTGCTCGCTCACTGTGGCCAAAGTCTTGGTTTCTGGACGTTACTGACTGAGATGCCTTCATACATGGACAAAGTTCTTAAAGTCGACATAAAGAGCGTAAGTATTACCACTGCAACAGTAGATTGAAATTGACATTGTCGAGAGAAAATAATGCCTGCGGGAGCGTGGAGAGTGGCAGTTAAGCAATGATCATACATTGTCACAATGTCTCTCTCTCTCTCTCTCTCATTCTTTCTACGAAAAGTATACTAGTTATTTAATAAAATAATTAACGTTCCTTTAATACTTCTGCGTTCAGCCAGTCTGCTAGTATTCAATGCACTACAGCCAGCCTGTAACACACAAACACTCCCTAAAACCTCGCACTAATAGACAAAAGATATTTGACAAACACTATAATTTAATTTACAATGTTATTTTACAGAGTGGCCTTCTGTCAGCGTTACCGTACGTCGCTATGTACCTCCTCAGCTTCATATTCAGCTGGACCGCTGAATTCCTCGTCAATAGAAACATCACTTCCCTTGCCACTTCGCGTAAAATCTTCAACACTATTGGTATATCTTCTTTATAATTATTTTTAAAATTTTCCTCTCCTGAGGTCCGATTACCGTAAACGCGCAGTTCTAAAATCGGGAATCAAAAATGTTAAATTAAAAAATGAATACTCTTTTACTGATCAGAATGTAATAAGAAAGTTAACTACTTAGTAAACTACTAAGTAAACTACTTATTAAGATGGGTTCTGTCCCGTAAAACAGCCGTGGTCGTAAGATGCTTTGCCCTTATATGTTTTACTTTGTTTTAGTAATCAATAGCATGACTTATTTGTTCTTAAGATTGATGATGTATTTAAGGTACTTTCTTAATTCAAAATACTTCAACGTTTTTGTCTCTAGCTTTCTGGGGTCCAGCAGCATCTCTACTGGCTCTGTCGTACATACCAGCGGGTCACGTGCCTCTCGCTGTGGCGATGCTATGTATCACAGTAGGACTTAATGGTGCTCATTATGTTGGATTCTTGGTGAGTATCATGCTAATGCATCCGCTATATCATCTTTATGTATGAACACCTGAGTTCATGTCGATACAGATGTTCAAAACCTAACTCTTTCCATACGACTGGATGGATTTGGATTAAATTGTTCCACTCAAAAATGTATGTATTTTTGAGTGGATCCTGGATCCTAATTTAAAAACACTATTAGACCCAGTAGGTGGTGCTGGTATAGGACAACCTCTGTTGGGTCTAACAAACGTAACACAGCCTGTACATATATCCCACAGCTGGGCGTAGGCCTCTTCTCCTATTAGGGAGAAGGTTATGGGTCTACTAGTACTATTATATATTACAAAAATTATAAAAGTCCCTCTGCGTTATTTAAATATTACATAGATATTTAAAGCTCAAAAAAAATATACAACCAACTTTCATAGTACTAATTTCATTTTCAATTTTCTCCCTCCAATAACTGAAAGTCATATCAGTGAACCTTCAAAAGTATATTCATTTATCATAAATCAAACTTCTCAAGTTTAATGAAACGGACATCACGATAAATAAATTTCCGTAATAACTTTTCTGCTATCTCGCAAATATGGACATAAAATGGAAATAAGAAATCCGTCTTCGAAGATTGGTTTAAATTTTGGAGTAATAAAAATAAATTGAAAATTCATTTTAAAATTTGAAATCTAGTTATGTATTTAAATGCATTAGGATCAAAGTAAGTAAATTTTCTTTTCAGATCTCTCACATCGACTTATCACCGAACTTTGCCAGTACTTTGATGGGTATCACGAATGGTTGTGGTAATATCTTCTCCATCATGGCGCCTTTGAGTGTATCCGCTGTTGTCCAAGATGAGGTGAGTTTTGTTAATTATTTTAAATCATTATTCATATATTTTTCTATGTAATTCATAAATTACGGATTACAATGTTAGTATAATTGATTGCATTAAGTATTGATTGAATAAACTAATAATCTGGAATTTCTGTTAGTTAATTATAACGAATTCAGATTTCTAAACTTAACAAATCACCCATGTTATTTCATTAGAAATTATTATTGAAAAACAATATAATGACTTCATAATCTGTTATTTTAGCTTTACTTCAATGTAATTATTTATCACTATTGCTGTTTAGGTCATTTTCACTGCTTCAATGACTTTAGTCGCATCAAAACTTTTATATGTATCTGACATTTTGCAGACAAGCGCATCAGACTGGCGGAAAGTGTTCTTCATATCAATCGCGTTTTATTTCCTGAGCAATTTGTTCTTCATCCTCTTCATGTCTGGCGAAGTTCAGGATTGGAACGACCCCAAGCCCAAGACTACTATTGGTAATATATCACTTAATTTACATACACCTAACTTTATATACATTTGCTATTGCTCGATAAATGTCATATTTTGACTAATATGACATTTATGAAAAGAGAAAATCCCAAAAATCTCTTGTAAAGTAACTTTAATATTTATATTTAGTTATAGGTTTGACATCATTTGTTCCACAAAATTAATGTTATTTTTTAATTTCACAGAAGATGGAGTTAAACCTGAAAAGACCAAAAGAGAAAAGAAAGAAAAGGAAACTGGGGAACATAAATTCTGAGGCTAAGGAGGAGATGTTGTGTGTACAAATATATGAAAAAGCTAGTCATGATTTTGCAGCATTCGTGCTTAGAATATTGTGATAAACTTCAGTGTTAGTGATATATAGAATAATGGACCTATTGTATTTAATTTTATAAAATATTAAGGTTATGTTTATAAGTTAATAGTTTAGATATTTTTCAAACATTTGAAAATATTAGATCCACTGTTTCCATTAGACAAAAATAATCCAAAGTTACCAATTAACAGACGAGTATATTTTCTGAGATTTAAACGATGACATAGTTACCTGCCTAAAAAAGGCTCTGATTCTACAATCTTTATGTCAAATTGAAACGCAAACGAGCTTGTAATTATCTATTTCCTCCTATTTACTAGCAAATAACAATAGGTGTTTAACATTTATCAAATCCAAACTCAAACCATGAATGATCGTTGAACAAAATTGATTTGTCTCTGCGATGGTTTGCCAGTTCATCATTGTCAATATGACATGTAGTGTTGTGTGTTACCATATCGTTACTAACAAATCTTTTGATGTCATCAGGCAGCTTCAAATCATACATTTGTATGAACAGATGTACGACTGGAGCTGACTAAATGATAGATTTGAAATGCCCATCATACTCATACGCGTGGATAGACTTTCAGAATTTACGGGCAGCAAAATGCTTCCTTGTATGCTTTAGTTTTAAAAATTCAATTAAAATTTTTTAAGTAAATCCCTCCTTCATAAATTACAAAAGTCTAAAGTGATTTGTAATGTACGCGTTAGAACCGTTGTCGTTGAGGTTCCTGAAAACAATATGTGAGCAAATATTTTAAATGCCCTGACTTAACAATTTAAAATACATATAATACTGCCTTGTGTAGGGTTTCTCACAAGGTTTTCCTCTACCGCTGAAAATTTAATTTATTATTATTTAGTTTTATTTTAGTTGTAAATATATTTATTTATTCCACGTCACCAAAGATCAGTGATGTTGTAGAAATATAAATATTTAATATATTTATATTTAAAATGTATATAATTTATATTATTAAAGGCGAAGACACCTAATTCTGAAGTATTCGAAAAAATGGGTTAAACAAAAAATTTGTGTTTTTTTTTTAATTCTAAAAAAAGTTAAAAAAAAAATAAAACCTAACATAAAACAAAATTATGAATTTTTACATTAAGCCGTTTAATTCGTCGGAATTAGATACCTTTACCTTGTTTATAATTTAAATAAACTAATTTTCATTTTGAACTCAGAAAGTGATATTTTAAAGGAGCGAATTGTATTTTTTTTTGTTTAAAGATTGTCACGTTTAAAAATAAAGAGGCATGGATGCTAAATATTTAAATTATGTAATAAATGGACATACTATTGAATTTTGGCTTTATTTGTATACTATCTTGTATTGTGTATTAATTTATAACCTAACTTTCACTGTCTCCATCCACCCTTATATATATATATATATATATATCCTTCTTTCTTCTTCTTCCTAGCATTTTCCCGGACTTTGACAGGTTACTGATTTTTACGCAGAGCGATTGCCGTCTGACCTCCGCAACCCAGAGGGCAAGCAAGTATCCATTTAGACTACAATATTACCTACTATGAGTAACGATCGTTATCAGGTGTTATTGATAACAACCGGGACCGACGGCTTTACGTGCTCTCCGAGGCCCGGTGGGTAGACCGTAAATGACTTAAATATTTTTAGTAATTTTTTCAACATAAAATCTATTAATTTTTTTCACAATATTATTAAATTCAGAATATTGCTACAATTTTCTCACTGATCTAAAGCTTTTGGCGGACTTTGCACACGTAGTCTCATAACATTTGGACGACAGCCAGAACTCTGTTATAATAACAAGACGAGCTCTTTAGGAAGTCGTAATACAAATAACCTAACCATTGATGAACTTAGTTTCATCTTAATTTGGCTGATCTTCATGAGCAGAGCGGTAAAGGTATTGGAGACTTAGCTATTTTTTTATTATTTTCGTATTTTATCAAAACATTTAGTAATAACAGGCGTAATAACAAATAGTATTAATATTACTATTAAATATAAAAGTACGTTCTAAACTTCTAATTCCTGATGCACACAGCTTCTAATCGAAACGCAAACAAGCATGTAATGGATCATTTGCTAGCGAAATAACAAGCAAGTAACGCATTCTGCACTTTCATTTATCATACTCGGAAACGACCTAAAAAACTCATATTATGTGATGTCTTATATTATGATGTGCCTATATTGTATTATGTTATTAATAAAAAAATGAAAAATAATAAAAAGATTAATGTTAAAAAGATTCTTATACCCTCTGTATTATAGCCTTTGCAAATAAATAAAGAAAATTTACCTACAATAAATACCTTACGAAACTTAACTACAAAAAGCAACGAATACAACGACAATCAATTAAAATCTGTCGAGCCATGAAACCTACAGAGCCTTTCAATGAATGTTGAAACACATAATCCTCCCTCTGATAGATCGGATAAAATATTAGTAAATTGAGAAAGAAATATATTTTCCAGTATCTCAATTTACGGAATGATAAATTGTATTACGGGCGGTGTCGCTAGATTTCCCACCGGGGACTCGAACCGCATAACTCAGGGAAAACACTGAGAGAATTATTTCTAAATATATACGGCATATAGAAATAAAGCATATAGCTTTAGAATTTTATATCAGAGGATTTGCAGTGTGAAATAAATAAACTATTTAATGAATAAAGCACAAAAGATAATTTGTATTTAAATTTTTTTGACCAAACAGTAACAAAACACAATCGTGACAACACTATTTACAAATTTACATTGGGCCAGTACTACAATCGTATTACTAAAGAGGTTTAACCTCAACATGTAGATATAAAAATTAAAATGGACATTTCTTTTTAAAATCTTTAAATAAAATTCATATTATGATTGATGACACCTTCTCCCGGAGGTGTCTATTTGAATTTGTTTATTTGTTATCTCCTATTACTCATACCTGAGAAAATGACAGTAAGCTTTTAACTATCTAATCAATGATAATTTTTAACAAAAAATTTAACCGACTTCAAAAGTAAACTGAAAAGCTAAAAATAATCTTTTTACTCTAAAACATTTTGCAGTCGATGCCATTTCGTAATACTTACCTACTAGGCACCGATTTAATAATACGTATATATTTTGCCTAACGTAAAAAAATACCGGCCGAATTGAGAACCTCCTCCTTTTTGAAGTCGGTTAAAAATTGCTTATTGTTAGCTTAACTGGTGAAAGAACTGCTACGGTAGCGCGGAAGGTGCGCGTTCATATCCCGATCTGTCGCAATTTAATAAACAATAATACCTAAATAATTTATTTTTGTTGTCACGAAGTTCCTAAATATTTTTTATGAAGACTTTTAGTACTCTCCTGTGGGCAGTTATTAATAAACGTCTAAAACATTTTTTTTTAATTTCATTCCACTTTATGTATTAAATTATCTGTATTGATTGTTTCAAGGCCGATTACATATTATCAATATCTTACAAAATAAGAGTTGAGCTCTTGTGACGCATACAGCGCCATCTGTGTGAAACCGCAATAGTCTTATTTAATTTTCTCAAAGGAAATTGCCTTTAAGAGAAGTAAAAATTCAAATTTAAATGAAGACATTTAGTTAATTTTTCATAAGGAATGCAATGTTATACTACTTTTAAATGTGTATAATTGATAGCATATCAAAAAGATGTGTTCGATATTCAATAAATAATAATATAAATAAGTTACCTAACCATAAGATATAATATATTGTTGAATTGAATAACCTCCTATTTTCAAAACGTTTAAAAGTAAAATATGGTATCAAATTCGCTACAACAGCGCTTGCTAGTAGTTGGATAAGGAACTACTTTGACCTTTCTGTCGACTGCATGCTGCCACTACGTAGTTTTGTAACTAAATAAGAGATGGCGCTGCTAGGTATTTCATTGTAATAAGCAGAGACTGGATTATATGCAACATAAAATGGTTATTACATATAACCTGCTCCTTTTTTGAAGTCGGAAAAAAATTCATAACTACAAACTTTTTTTTTGTATTTTATTTCTTCTATTTTTTATACTGCCAAGGTATGTAAGCTGATGGACGAGCTCCACCTAATCCTTGTCTTCTTTGTATTGCTGTTACGCAAGCTGATGCTTTTCTCTTCAGGTCGTCGATTTTGGTTTGCATGTTTGCACGAGTATGGCTGAGTAGACAGAGGTCGTAGGCACAGTCTAAGTCGTCCAGAAGTCCCCATTCTATACCGCGGCTCTTATTATCATTTACTCGTAATATAATACCATCGAGAACGATCAGAAGCAGCAGAGGTGAAAAAAGACATCCCTGACGAACACCCATATGTACAGTGATGCCATCGGATATAAGTCCTTCGTGACAGAATTGGCAAGAATAGTGCGCGTACATGGCTTTAATTAGAATTTCTATCTCGTTCGGTACTCCAATGTTACTTAAACGTGTCTACATGCTAATCTATCACACAGTATCAAAGGCGTTGTCAAATTCTATAAAGGTCAGGTAAAGTTCTCTTTGGATTTCTGATGCCTGTCCAACTATTATGCGGAGGTCGCTTATTTGATTTATGCAAGAACGGTTTGCTGGGAAACCTACGTTCTTTGCGGAATATGGGTTCTACCCAGTTGTTAAAATGGTTAAGGTCTCATTTTTGGCATAGTGATTAGTAGTTCATTGTTCCGGTCGTCGAAGAGATTTTCAGCGGTCCAGATCTTATGCAGCAAAGATGTCAGGGTGTTCACCGCAGATGTTGGGTTGGTTTTTAGCATTCCGCGCTGCGATGAAATCGATTCCCAGTGCCTTTCCACAGTTGAGGGTGCAAATGACTTTCGGCACTTCCTTTTTACTAGGCGGATCAGTGCTGATGTCGAGATAACGAATCTGACTGCTTGGTTTCTCTGTCTGTCTGTCTTTGGTTCGCTGAGATATCCGTAGAACTTTGGTGACAGACTTCTACAAAGTCTTCGTGCCAGCGAGTTAGCCACCATTCAGTTGTTAAACTAGTTTATGTATGATTAAAAATAAAACAATATTTATCACACAAATTCCTTTAATATCAAATGTAAGTGCTAAAAGTCAAAATACACGCACATGTGCAGCAGTGGTCATATTTAATGATTTGCGAAAGTTGATTAGTTTTATTTTCTATTTCATTTTAAGAAGCATCCAGAGATAATTTACATCCGTGCGTATTTTTCGCGTGTTTTTTTTTTAAATCATCTATTGGTCTAAAATGCCGGAGGCGTCATATTTATTTAAAGCTTACAAGAAATATTCCTTGACATTGAGAGCGAGTGAAGGTTCTTTAGTCTCCGGTCCATATGTCAGTATTATCACAAGATACGTCACCAGACTGCCAAAAATCTGTAAATTATAATGATTATTAAAAAAAAATGGAGATTTAATAATTTGAGGGATTGTCAGTGTTATCATAAGATATCACAAGATACAGTTACCAGAATGCGAAAAATCTGTAAACTGTAACGAATTAATTATTACTAAAAAAATGGAGATTTAATGATTTCATGAATTAGAAAAGTCTAAACATCTGATTTTATAAAAAAATATATGAAGCCAACGAAAAACTAAAATAAAAGAATCAATCCAATTAACTTACGAATGGCGAATATGGATATGGATGTACGTAGAAATCAAAAAGTCAGATAAAAACAAAATGTTCATTGTTATGCTACGGTACACCTTTTTGTCGTGTCGGTAGGTGACGATAGTCTTGATTGATCCTATTGTACCTATTGTTGTAACTATGGGTTCTGAGACCCCTAATTACAATATAATCATATTGTAACTAAGGGTTATATAATAATAATAACAATAGTTATATTTTTAAATATATTTTATTTTGTAATATTTGTATTTTATATTTAAAAATGTAATCTAT
>DVXP01004343.1:0-10453 GCA_018235645.1 Junonia grisea
TAGCAATTTGTCTATAGATATCGTTTTTATATAACATATAATTATTTGCATTAAATTAATTGCAAGAAATTATGCATTATCAAATTTCAAATCAAATTACTCATGTGTACTATGCAAACATGAGTTTTAACAATCAATTCATTTAATAAAACGACAATGTATAAATTCAATGCAAATCTAAACAAGCTTTACATGACACAAGCTATCCTCTCAGGTTTCACACAAACTAAACAAAGACGAAGAGGTATAGCATAAAAATAGCCTATGTCAATCTACGATAATGTAACATTCTAATGGTGAAAGAATCAATGAATTTGAGTTTATTCGTTACATATATGTCACCGTTAAATTGTAAGTAACGTTCGATTATAATATGTCTTAGCGAGATCATAAACCGTCGAAAGATTGTAAGACGTAACAAAATATATATAATTTAGCATTTATTTTTCGATAAATTACGATCTAAATTGCTTATATTGACTTAGGTTAGGTTTAAATTTAATAATTACATAAGTTCTAACTTAACCTAACCCAACTCGCTTCAAATAATAAAAAAATACCCAACCTAACCTAACCTAACTTTTGTATGGAGTTCACAATCTATCGACACTTTCCAATCTCACTGGAGAAATTATAATCTAACGGTTTTTACAATTTTACGGTGACATATACATATTATGTACGTAAAGTATAGCCCATGTTAGTCAGGGATAGTGTAGTATAATAATGTTGAAAGAATTTTTGAAGTAGTAGTGTTTGAATTTATTCGAAATACGAAAAAAGTTAGGTAGAATTAATCTTTATAATATAGTATAGAAAAATAGATATACATGTATATATAGAAATACCATAAAACTGTCATATACTAGGTATTTCCAGTTTAGGCTGCTAGATATAACCCTTTACCAATATTATAATCAAATAAAAACTGCTGAAATATTACAATTCAGATTTCTAGGAGAGTTATTAAAATGTTTGAGAGAACGCATAAGAAAATGGCGTAGGGTGAGAAATGAGAACTACAATTTATCAGCGCGGTATAGGGGTACATCGGACCGGGCAAGATTGCACGGCGCGACTTTACTATTGATTAAAACATTTATATTCCAGCATTTTCGAAATTACTCCATCAAAACTAGTTGTAACAAGGAACGGGGCTATTAGTCGCTATTAATAGCACCGTTCGTTTTCGTCGTTTTATTTCGTCTGAATAATTATGTATCTTTATTAATAAATCCCAATTTATAATTAAAAATACATAATTAATCTGTGGTTGTGGCTGTGGTTACGACCACGTGGTTCAAATTTGACGCCTTTACTTTTTTTCTGCAAATCCCGTTGTAGTAAATCTTCTTAACCTTTCTATTTAAATCGGTCCAGCAGTCTTGCAGGATCAAGCAAATAAACTCTATCATGTAAGTCGATAAAGATATCGTTCAAAATATATTGCGAACAGGCTAGAGGTAGTTTTTTATTAAACACGTTTTCTTTGAAAATGTTAATTCTACTACAATAAGTTTATGTTATATTTCATACTAATATTTATTCCCAGTCAAAATCCAGCTTATGTTCTTAAACTGTTGATGCTTTTTCTTTAATTATTTCATTCAACGCGGCATCAGCGGAACCCCTTTTTTATTAACCCCTGACGCTGAACGAGGGGTGTTGTAAGTTTGAAATCTTTGTCTGTCTGGCTATCTGTCTGTGACCTCGTGGCTACCATGTGAAGACCGACTTTAACATTAAGTTGAATTTCTTTTTGACATTACATTGATTAATTTAACTAAAGAAATATAGGTTAGAATAGCTATGTTTTCTTTGACGTGATAAATATTAATAGTATTGTATTATAATTACAGCTTGTATTTGGTCAGACCCATTATTTCTTCTATACTACACTCTGTAGCAGTCCAAATACATATTTTATTTTCCCAATTAGTGTAATTGCTATGTATTAATAATGTGATTGATAAGGCTGGAAGCATACCCCCCTTATTTTTCCTTTCCTTTCCTTCCTCTCCTTTCCTTTCTCTCACTTCCAATTCCTTGTCTTTCCTAACTTGCCATTTTATCGTCATAGAAGCGTTGATTATGATTGTTTCTTACCTTTTAAAGTTTCGTTTGTCGTGTTCAAAGGCAGGTTTTGATTTTGCTTACTAAAAAACTATTATCGAGTATTGGTTCAATTATAAATTTTCAAAAGAATTTCTGTTTAAAATTAAATTTCCTAAATAATTACGTACTATTTTTAATTTTTTAAACATTTACACCGCGTTTGTAGATAAACATGAAAATTACATTATTTATTGACAGTGTAATTGTATATAGTGTACATTTCTTACCTTATTAAGGTATTTTAAATATTACACTCGATAAACGTCAATTTGTGATAATAATGGTTTTTCCTTGTACCTACTTTCAAGTGTTATGGATTTTGTAGCATTGCGGATTATGAAGCTACTTACAAGCTGGCAGAGCTACAAAATTAGATAAGTACCTATTGTATTGTCTTTTAATCCATACTTACATGTATTGGAGGTATATTATGGCGAAACTTAATCATTTCGGCTTTTAGGACTGCAAATTTAATTAATCAAGGCGGACATATGATCCGAAAGGCATTTTAAATTAACACCTAAATAATCGTAATTGAATTTGAATTATTGTATAAACTTTGTTACATTTAAATGTATACTAATATAGGTACCTACGTCTACTTTTTCTTGAACGTACAGTTTGTTGGAGAAAATGCAGACGTACTCTATACCTACTGAGACACGAATATACATACGCAGTACGTATTCTAATAGGCGAAACTATATTCCAAATCTATTTTACATAAGACAATACTAATATAGTACCTATATATATTTTAATCAAATCGATAATCAGCCAAAACTATATTCCATATAACAATAACGCGACCGAATCTAGCAAGTGATTCGACACCATTCCCCGCATCTTAGTACAAGGGCACAGCCCTTGCATTGTGTTTATCACGAGGGTAACTTTTATTATCCACCAGCCCTCTTGACCCGTCGCACGCCATTCAGAACCACCTTATTGTACCGGGCGGAAGGAACGCAGGGGGGTGGGGCAGGTCATGCTAACTGGCGGATATAACTATTGAACGATATGTGAATTAATGGTTTGCGAAGTAAATTGATTTTACAAGTCACACATTCGGTTATTATGGTCTGCAATTAAGACTATTGAGTTAAATGTTGGCTATTCATACCGTACCGCCTCCTGGACATCGTTTTGAGTTTTTCGTTGAAATGTTTATAAGGTCTTCACTGTTTACGCAAAACCTAAATATGTAATGATAATTTAACCTAAAAAGGAACTGGAAATTAATAGACCTAATATTACAAGCACAAAGTAAATAACACATTTTTAAAAGTATGTGTGTAATTTCGAAAAAAACTTTAAAATATCTTAAAGAAATTCGCTAAAAATTCATATACGCAGATAACCTTTCAGAAATGGACATGTGAACAAACGAAATTTGTTACAATTTGCGAAAAATCATAAATTTAAAGTAAACGATTTTACACATAATCATGAACGAGCTCGTATCAGTAGGTACTATGACAAAGTCGTCATCGGAGCATCTAAAAAAAATAATCAGCACCGACCCTGGGTAAGGTGCCCCTTTTTAGTGGTCCAGGGTATTTCAAAATTATATCTGTATGGGCAAAACTATCTCTATTGCAGCGTGTCGCATTATGACAATTAAAGATTTTCTAGTCAGAAATGTAGATTTATAGTAACGATAATTTTGTGCTGTACCTAATCCTCTAATTATAATGATTACTGAAAATTTATACAACAAATAGCACTAAATAAAACCGAAGTACAATTTTCCTATAGTGAAAGCGTGAGCCAAAGGGCGCTGAAAGACAATCTCCCCACAAGGGGTAGGGCGTTTACGTCTGTCTGTGAGCGCAGCTGCTTGATGTATTGTCCTTAAAATTACTAGCTACGTTTGATTTTGTGCAAAGTATTACAGAAGGAAATAACAGTTACTAAGCTTTAAGACTCCATTAATTTACGATTTGTTTAAGATATGTTTACATTCGACGTGAAAAAGAAACAGTAAAAACCAAATAAAAAATAAAAAGTTTTTAACTAGTTCATTATATTTGCAATTTTTAATAAATTTTCGTTTAACTCATACGATCTAAATCTAGATTTCCTAATGGGTACATATATACGGTTTTATTAACGTAATTTACGTAAAAAATATAATTAATTATTAGAAATTAAACTTTATATTTGAAAATGAACTTTTAAATAAATCTTGGTACAGTTACAAATACGACACCTGGCATTATCATATACTTCCGGCTAATCGACAAGTTTCATTTACAAGGAAAATTATATAAATATTTTATTACATAATTATTATATCATTTCCTAAGTGATAATAAATACATCCAAATAAGAAATTAAACTTCGTATTCAGTCAACTTTTGATCTCTTTTACCTATAGATTGCTTATTTTCTTAGATTACAATTTTACATAAACTCTATACAAAATAATTTCTAATTTCTATTGCTCGTAGGAAAAACCGCTGAAATAATTGAAACTGACCATATATGTATGTATTTGTTATGACGGACTAAATGCATTACTACTGAAGGTTTTGACATGATTCAGTGACATTGCCCCAATAACAAGTGATTATGTCAATGAATACTTTGTTTATAAATAAAACTAGACCACAATTTTACTCGTTATTATAATATTGACTTACTTGTCTTCCTAATTCATTTGTCAATGACTAATCATTCTTATTCAATTTTGAGGAGTTTCTTGGTAGGTCTTCGGAATTTAAAGTCCAGTTCCAATGACATAGAGCCTAAACAATGATTAAAGTCGATTATAAACAAAGTTAATATAAGCATACGAAATAAATATGTAAATACAAAACCGCATTGACAACCTTCTCTTTATTGAAGTTGGTTAAACATGGTTTATGTATGGCAACAAATTTATTCGGATGTTTTAAAAATATTTGGTCAGTTTCACTTGGGCAGTTAAAATAATAAATGGGCAGTTTTATAATACTTGGTCAGTATTTTTAATTAATTGGGTGGTAAAACATAAGTAGTAAACAATGTAGGTTGGTCAGTAATTTAATATCAAAGTAAAACTTATTAATATAAAACTAATTTGAACAGATTTTGTTTACACCGACTTCACGTAATTCTTGTCTGTGACACTCCTAGAGTGTTTTTATAAATCCAGAGACGCGGAGGGGGCCTTTGCCTGCCGTAACGAACCGCAGGCACCGTGCGAGCCGGAGCAGCCGAGGCCCGCGGAGGTGAGCATGGATGCCTGTCCTTTGTTACGCTAAGGCGGAGAGGCTGCTCATCCCAAAGCGACGGAGACGTTCTAGATGTAGTGTTTACTAAAAATATGTTTATATAAGTAGATAGTATCAATAAAAATTTACTTCTCAAGTAAGTTTAGAACATCTGTCGTATCACATTTTATACTGCCCAATTCCGATTAAGTTGTAATCAAAACCACTTGAAACTGTCCAATAATTATTTTGACTGCCACAATATTTATTTTGTTACCCATTTCAATATTCTTACTACCCATTTATACATTTTTTTACTGACCAGTTAATACTGCCGAAGTATTTAATAATCTTGCATTTCGTATTTTTTTTACTGACCAAAACTAAGTTTAAAACTACCCGTTTAAGTACACGCCCTTATGTATTTATGTAGGCTTTAAAGCCGAAAAAAATCATATAAAATAAATTATTTTCTTAATTAAATATAATAATCACTGTTAGTACGAAATATTAACATTTTTCTGTGGTAATAATTAAACTCAAGCTGTTCAATATTAGTCCTTTTTCTTAATATACTGAAAAAAAAAGAACATCTTATCATCTTAACATTTAAAATCTCATGCATCCGATTAATTTAAAGTAGTGACGCGTGGCTAGAGGAAAACCAACCATAGTTTGTTTAAGCGATTCGCGATAAGCCGTGACGTTACAACTAAGATGGCGTCATGTAAAATTCTAAGACGTAGTGTTTTTTATTATCGAAGTTTTAAGGAAAAACACAAATCAATGGCCAATAACAATCTTTCCACATTTTTTTTGACAAATCGAAACCTAAAAGTTTTTCTAACAATTACAAGTAGGTATGTACATAATTTCATGACCATGGGTACTAATTGAAACTACGTATATTTTTCTTATTCAAAAACACTTCGAACCAGTAGAAAGATAAATACTACGAAAAAATAATAATATACGAAATATACAAAAAGAATATTTAAAAAAAAAAATAATATACGAAAAATAGATACCCTGAGTCACGTATTTTATCAAAGCGGCAACGGTGGATATTTTTTCATTCATGTTTCTAGTAGTTAGATGAATTCGTTGTTAGAAAATATACGTCATGTGAAAACTGAGCTGAAACTTAAAAACTGTCTAGATGCTAAACTACTGAGCCGATTTAGATGATTTTTTGTGTATAGCCTTGAAATCGCATTTCATTCAAACAGTTTCAATTAAAACACCTAACATGTATTGACCCTGTATTAGACACGTTAGCGAAACCTATAATAACTCTTAATCAATTTTAGACAAAGGTTCCCCAGCAATTTGGATTGAAGCATCATATTACTTAATCATAATTATTTAAGGTTGTGAAAATTTTTATATAGGTAGGTAGGTACATTCCGCACCCCCAGATGTAAAGGGCGTTAATTCAAAAAATTTAAAAACTAGAAAATGTGCCTTAAAACTTTAGTGCTACTGATTTTAGGAATTAGGTGACTTTTGTCTTAGCTTCCTTTAGATTCGGGGCTGCGATTTCAGATATTATTATTATATAGGTACTACTAGATACATACGGATATGCGGATAACGTGGACGCTTCTCTTTAACTTTCATAAGTATTTTGATTATGTAAAAAAACTTTCAAATGGTAACTTATTAGACTCTCTATTATTGTTTACAAAATTATTGAAAAGTTGGGTTGTTTTTACAAGCTTTTATTTAACTTGCCCTGTATGGATGTTCGCGCGGAATCTTACAACAATGTGTGACGTCATTCTAAATCCAACAAGGCGGCATACCCAAAATGGCGGATCAATCGTTTTTAATTCATTCCTACAATATGGGTAGAAGCTTGTCGCGAAATTTAAGTACTCATATTTACTTGCTGCTTAATAAAATTTTAAAACTAAAAAGTAGAGTACTTAAATCTCGCGACAAGCTTTTACAACGTATAAATTGTGTCAAATGTATTAATTTTGAAATGACGTAGTAAGTTAACAGTAAAAGTATATTTTTTCTTTTTAGAACATTTAAATAAAAGCTTGTTTTATTTAGTTTTTCTTTTATAATGTTACTAAATAGTTGAGGTGTTTAAGTACCTACTATCACCTACGACAACACGTGTCACGCCAGTACAATATGGCGTCGATAATATCATTACCAGTAGAACATTTTTTTGGGAAACCTTTTTTAAATATAACAACTATACTTACTTCTAGTGATAAATAAAAATAGCATATACACAGTAAATATCGTATAGTGAATACCTAGCAAAGACTATTCTCCTAACTTCTGTTAGGATGCAGAGCCTTATTTTATCAAATATCATAATATAATTTCATTTAACACACATCGCTTTCCTTTTAAGTTTTTCTTCATCATGGAACAGTAGAATAATCACTTGAGAATTTCTATAAATAACATGCTTGCAGATAAATAAATTAATTATAAAATCCACTGTAAAATAAATATGTATTTTAAAGCAGTTATCATATCAACAACATAACATTGTACATTCAAGATCAAAATATTTGCCTTTAAAATCCTACAAGTTCTTTAAGAGTAAATGACGGTAAGAATTTTTTTTAAATGGGATGAGAACTCCATTTAGGCATCGCAGAAGGCGGCATGTGGGCGTGGGTACTGGGCCATCTCAGTTCATAGTGTATACTTGTATAACTTTCAAATTCAAGGTGATTGTAACACTCTTTATTAATTTACTAGTTCACTATTACTAGAAATGTATGAAGCCATATGAAAAAATATTACCCACTTCATTCACTGCAACCGACGATTTTAAAACGACTGCAATATTTTCTTGATATTTTTTAAATTTTCCAAGTAATTACTGGATCGATTTTGATACATTGTATAGGGTAACCTGGAGACAACCAACGATACCTTTGAAGATATGGGTGGACATACAAACATACATATATCTACCTACAGTCGAATTGAGTATATAATCCTTTTTTACATCGGCTAAAATGTGAATACCGAGTAGAGTTATATTAATCTATTATACTACGAAATCACTACATTATGACTCGAGTTTCCGCCCACATCCTATCTTGTGGTTTTCGATTTGTATCTACAAAATGAAAATGTAAAAGTATTCTAAAAATGTAAGATCTAAAGCTGTTCGAATATAATATAAATAGTACGAAGTTTCAAAATTCTTAGTTCTGAAACAATATTGTTCTTATTGTTAGTTTAAGAATAGTACATTTACTTTCGCTTTCAAAATATTAATTATATACATATTCATTCTATTTTATATTTTATTTTGCATAACTGTTCCTATTTGATATAAAAAATAAAATTCCTTTTCACTTTTTGTTTTATACGCGAGAGTCGATAGTCTAAAATTTTAAATGACCGTCGAAACCTGTTTGCGTCCGTTTAGACATTCATGACTGAATTATATATTGCACTTATCTGTTTAAAGTGATTCATTAACATTTTGGATATATTTCACGTTAAATATTAGAAAAAAAGAATTATATTTTATGAGAAGATAGTAGACAAAAATCGTTATTGACTCGTTTACTAAGAGATAGATATTGTAAATGTCGAAGATCAAGAAGAAGATAACGATATAATAAAGGTGAAAAAAGAATGTAGGGATCATAGACATACTGTCTGTCTGTCTATAAAAGAAGATGCTGTTGTAGTGTGACCTATAAGCAGTTTCGCATTCATATTCTTGAACACGCTGCGGCGCTTCTCTAGCGAACACAACGCCATCTAGAGGAACTGTAATATATAATTATATTATATGACACACAATTTACTAAATTAAAAATAAATACATTTCTGCATCTATAAAACAGATAAATTACATTAATATGGCCAATAACTTAACAGCTGATAAAATGTTCAACACTTTTTTAAGTCTGTCATTTCTATTTTTTTTTTTAGATTTAAGGATATTATGTATAGGATATTATTCAAATAAATATTCTTTTTATAAATGACTAGCAATTTCTGGCACACTTTATTAATGCTTGTTTATTTTTTATGTAAATATCTTTGAAAAGAGTAGAAAGTTATTAATTTGGTGATCCTGTTAAAATGAGATTCCACTCAATGACCATATTCTGGTTAATAATTTCTAAGATCAGATGTATGTCATAATAATTATAATTTCACATATCACATTCAGTAGGTACTCACTACTCATGGTTATTTATTCCTATGACTATATGTTAAGAAAATTGACAAATATTTATTTTCTGCTTACTCACCATATAATATATGATGGTTTCTGTTCATGTCTGAATTATTAATAAACGTTCTTCTCCTTTCTAAGAAAGATCATTTTAACAAATCGAATATGCATTTATTAATACCCAAGATTCGATAATTCTAATCAAAGGTTCGGATTACCCTCAAGTGTTGTAAAGAAGGTAATACTAAAACGGTTTCGTGAAGAAATCAGTAAAATCTAAGATTCGTATTAGAATAATAAGCAGGGCCTAACGAAAACCCTTAGAAAATGGTAAGATAGAAATAAGGTAAGCAAAATGGAAATATACAAGGTTTTTTTTGTAAGTCATCATTTTTACTTGTAAGAGGTACGTATACCATCACTAAAAATACAATATCTTAAAGTGCATACGCTTGCAAATTTAAAAAAAGAGGCAAAAACATAGTTATTTCTTGTACCTACTTACTTTATTAAAACTTAGGTAATGGTCAGGACCGTAGTAACCATCTCGGGGCCCCTAGCTCGATACCCCCCCCCCCCCGTTTTTCAAACCACATCAACGTAATTTAGAAATTTTTACAGTCTAAATTATAAAATACATAAATTCAAGGTACCGTCATTATCAACAACCATATCATTTCATTTTCTTTCCCTTATTTACACTTTTAAAAAATTGACGATTGTGCATATAATATAAGGGCGAAGTTTTGAGGTGGTTTGAGTTTTGTTGCATATAAATAATCTTTAACATATTTTTTTTTTCATTTAATCGGGAGTGCTGAGCCCCTTGTCATAGTAGGCCCCTAGGCACTGGCCTAAAGTGCCTTATGGATAATAGGGTACTGGTAATGGTAGTTGATTCTCTGATTGTTATAAATGACCATCTTAACTTATTGTTAAATTTTTCAAGGAACTCCTAAATTTT
>DVXP01004344.1:0-10452 GCA_018235645.1 Junonia grisea
GCTTTTAGACAATTTATTTAGTATACCTGTATACCTGTCTATTCTATACATTATACAGTATATCTATCTATTTAAAAAACTGTGATGTTGTAAAAAGACCATAACATATTTGTCGCTTAAGCGTGAAAAGTCGTGCCGCTTAAAAGCTTCCTCGGCATACACTGCAAATGAAGTAACTGTAAATAAAGTTATACGAAAATAATGTACGGAAAAACTGTTTCTCTCAAAGAGTTTTTTAAAATTTCGCATATTTTATTAGATCTATTTGCAGATAACTCAAAGTGAACACTTTTATTCAAAATTTGAAAGGACCTGTATGAGCAATTGCACTGGGTGAGTAAAACTTAAAAATAAAAGTTGCGTGTTGTCAAAAAACAATAGAAAGCTTTTTAGCGATTAAGCATTATAATAGCATTCGTGGACTTACGAATGACTAATTCTTTTTACAAAATTCTTATAACAGTAATTCGTTCTAGTTCTATGAATAGCGTTAATTTCAAAAGGTCTTAAGGACAAAGGGTTTAAATGTATTAGGTTTTTACGTCACCACACACGGGTCACGTACGGGGGAATGGTGATAAAAAATGAACTCTGTGTAAAATAAATGTAAAGCATTTGTGTTTTTGCTACGAGGTGGCATTGGCTCGGGTCGCGTGCTCGCACTGAAAGGGCACGCACCCGTGGGACAGCATTTTCATTATGACAATTAAATACACAGTTAATTTTCTATAGTGTTAAATACGAGAATAGATACAGGGATGGGCTCGATATTAACATTGACACTACTAAAGAAAAACTTGAGAAAAATCAATATTACTATCTATTTAAAACTTTCTTGTTTCAGAGCCTGTAGGGATATAATAATAATAAATAAATTCAAAATAAAATAATATAATGACGTTAACTTTATTGCATTCTATTGATTATTATTAAAAAGTCATTAAAAACTTTAACATACTACGGTATCCACAGTTAAGTGCCTATTAGCTGTATTTGATATCTTAATGGGCGCTTCTAATTTATGAAATAGGCAAATAGGAGTCAAATGATCGGTCTAAAACTTGAAATCGGGGATGAAAGGCAGGGGAGATTGACTTAGGTTAATTCTAATATTAATACGATAGGAAATAATTAAAGTACAATAAATAATAGACTGTAAATATTCCACTGCTGGGTAAAAGCCTCCTCTTTTATTATGGAGTAGGTTTAGAACTTAATCCGCCAAGATGTTCTACTACTAATTGGCGGATATATTGTATGTGTAATTTACATGTACCAGAATTCCAATTGGCATATGCAGGTTAACGATGGGAATGATTACACACGAAATTTTTAAATATATTTTAAATTTTTATTTGTGTTAGTACTTAGTGTAATTTCTGTTCAATAAATGTGTTAATATTATTATTATTTTTATTAAATGAATTTAAACACAAGCTCTTAAAATATATGAGTGCTACGCCGGGTTTGACCTTTAGATCGATGTTTTCTAACAACTAAGCCATGTCGGCTTTACAAGATAATAATATTATTGAAATTATGGTCAAAGCCGATTTTTATAATGCAGAAAAGTATATGAAAAAATCTCAATATCAACAAACATACACAGTACCGCCGACTAAACGGTTCGTGTCGAAAATATTGCTTTAATTTTCGGTTGACTGGGTATCATTTAGTAAATTACTGAGTTTTGAAACGTTTCATATTGTTATTTTACTGTGAAATGATTATTATATACATACACAATTACAATACATATATTAATTAATATAAATAAATAAAACATATATATTTTAATGAGTCGTATTACAAAGGTACCTATTGTAACGCTAACAGTTGCTGTTTATACAAATTAAGTACCTATGTTATAAAAATGTAGAGAAAATAAAAAGACTAGAATAAACATAAGATGCACAATTCTTGCCAATTTACATTAAAGTTGATTCTCCTGTGTTTATGAAAAATGTGTGTATTTTGACTTCTGTATTCAATTTATAGATAACGACATATTACACATTCTGCTTCTAGTACCTACTTCAAGCGATAACTTATTTATTTTACATTATAATACGTTTAAGAAATGTTTGATTAAATGCTCTAATTTATAAAATTCGGAATTTAGAGGAAAAAGCATTCCAAAGCGAATCGATTTTATGCGTGCACGTTTGTTATTGACATCACTAAATACTAATTTGTTTATGTATGTTTTTAGTACTAACGTGAAAAAATAATCTGGAAAAGAAGATTGAGTGCGTGCGAAATGGTCGCTTGGTGTTCTTAATGAAATTAAGGGTACCTACCTAACCCTATCAGAGTTAGCAAAAAAGGTCAGTTTATACTTTTAGAGGATACGGGTAAAGGGCTCAATCAGATTTGTTAATTCAGGGATATAGAAGTTTAAATTAATACATTGTTGCAGTTTTTACATAATATAGCCAGTCTCTTTCACTTGGCTAGGGCAAAGAAGGACGGTTATGATTTAGAACTCTATATAAGTACATTATGTATGTATGTCGGTAACTCGTTATGTACCTACATATCTTTCTTCATTTGGTGTTTCATTACTTCTATACAAATTATCGGAATTCGATAGATGAAATATCGTAGCAATGTCCACTAGTTACACTCTTTGTAATATAACATTAAATTATATAGCAGAATCTTTAACTAATAATATATCTAATATTGCCGTATTGTTTATCAAAAGAGAAGGGTTCAATTCCATTTCATTGGATAGGTTAATTATGAAAAATAGCTATGTATAACATCACGCCACAAAAGTTACCTGAGGATATTTTCTGATTATTATGTTTCTGTAACCTAGGTTAGGTTAGGAGTGCAACATCTCTGCAACATTTAGTAAATCGGTGCCATGCAGGAAAAATATAAAAATCGGTGCCAATTAGGTGTTATGAACTAGCCCCTACTTCAAAGTGTTGTAGATTTTTATTTTGCACTTTGTAGCTTATACAGTTAATTAATAAGAAAACATATTAAAGTTAACGTTTTAAACCAAAAAAGGTTCTGGTGCATATTTGTGGTTTTTATCATCAGTTCCACATCACCAAATGCTACTTTTCGAGAGCAAATGACCGAGCTACTTTGAAAATAACCAAAATCACAATAGGTGTCACTTCGATTTTCAAGAAGTTCCCTTGATTTTTCTAGGATCATCAGATCCTGATTTCCTTACAATGGGGACTACGTGAAAAACAGTGCTGGCGTTAGGAGCACTGATACCCCGGGCGAAAATTCTGTGGCGCTCTCTAAATCTACTGTTGCTAAAAAATGGTCAACACCTTCCGTTCCCTAAAAAACAATTCAATACAATTTTGTCGTTTTACCGTACCTACGCCAGCGTTCAGCGCCACTAAAATTTGGCGCCCCGGACTGTTGCCCTACCTCGCACCCCCTAACGCTGACAGTGACATGGAGAGAAAAAAAGAAAAAAGCTGAAAAAAAATTGCCAAAATCAGTCATCAATCAGCAGTCTTCGAGCTTTGGTCTACATGCATAAAAAACGAACCGACCGAGTTGATAACCTCCTCCTTTTTGAAGTATGTTTATAAATATAAAGTAATATTCCTTATTTGATCTAAGGATTCTTTTGCCACTTTACGAATTACGATAATTTAATTCAAAGAACTTTTTTAAATTCTTCGGGGTGAAATTTTCGTAAATCCTTTATTACCAACCGACAATCATGAATAAGGAATACGTCCTCCACACGAGCAGAGGCTTTGCGTTAATCCATCAGCCAGTCCAGAATTTTACATTACATTTCAGAATAATTCCCAAGGTCAGGCGTGAATACATAAATTTGTCATTATGAGTATTTTTTGCATAATTTTTGCAAAAAAATAAAAAATAGACCTTTAAAGTCCTTGTTTATCCTTGTTTATCTTACAACTAATCATATGAATGTAGTTTTTGTAGTTAATAAGGTTTTACATGAATGTTGTTCGTAGCTTACGGAGACTAGCATAACAAACAAATATGAATATAGATATTCATATCCGCACCAATAATTTTGCGGGCATTTATCTCAATTAATAAACGAGTTGTCATTGTCACGCGTCAATTGTTGAAAACTTAAGCGCTTCGACGTCAATGAAAAGCAATATACGAGTCGACGCTTGGTGGCAGAATCATAATACTATTGTGTATATGATCAGTTTTACCTGGTATTTACCAGTCCACAGTAAAGTGCGGCGTATGAAGTGGCGGGCAATTGTTCGACAGTACACGGTTGATTGTGAAAAATATGTTGTACTAATATAGGCAGCTACTTGCATTAAAAAAATAGAAGCAAATTTATTACAAAATGAAGCAAAAAGCTTTGAGAACATTTTAAGTTTTAACATCTCTTATTTCAAAGAAAATTTATTCGCAGGCTTGTCATTAATTTGAAAGGAAACTTTACTATAGTCGTAACTCGGCGCCGAAAAGGTGTGTGTTTAAAAGCATTGAAAGCGATACATTCGTGTTATGTGGAAATTACCTCGGAATTTTGTCGTAGCTGTCCCATCCTGTCAGGCAATTGTAGGAGCTGTATCTACTGACCGCCGCCATCTCTAATATACCATGATAATGTCACCCTGATATTTGAACAAACTTTTAGCTGCAGTAACAGTTTTATTATTATTGTAACATAAAATATATTTTTTTTATTTCGATTACCAGTTTTATAAGGTCAATCAGATGATCCATATTCCATATGGCTTTTATAAGTAAAGTTTAGAAGTATGCAAAGATACAAGTATCTACTTCCAATAGATAAACAAATGGAAATGTTTACTTTTATATTCTAAAGATAGTTGATGTCTAGCAATCATTAATGTTTGATCACTTAAACACCAAATAAGTTAAAAAACGAAGTGTATAACCATACATTACACGTAGTTAATTTAGGAGTGACACATTGGTTAGGAGAGCGGCCAGGCCACGACAAACATATTAAATGGTTGGGAAGAATGGGAGTCGATAAAACAATTGAGATTAAACTCAAATATTGCTATAAAGGAAATCCACCAATACGTCTATAAAAATAATTTTAATGAAGGCTAAAACTTTCTAAGGGCACAAACTTTTGCATGACGTTCAATTTAATAACAGTACTTAGAAATTAATACAGTATCCATACTACTCTTTACAACTTTATAATCACAAAATATAAACTAAAAGTTGTATCATTTATCCTATAGTGATAGAGCTAATTTGAGTGGGAACAACTGTTGTGATAGAAATGTTATGAAGCGCCTGAAAGCCGATTTATTATATAGACAAATTTTGTTCATTAAAAAAATAAAAGCTAAAGTCAAATTTACACAATCGAACAGTGATTCCTGATTAGCGGTGAATTGTATATCAACAACAAACGCGATCATCAGAGCGCGCGGTACGAGGCGAGCGGCGCGGCTCTCGTCCGTGCCCGACTGAACCTGTGACGCACTCCTGCCGCGCCCGCCTCCTTGCCTGGCTACAACCATACGCCAAATCGCCTCTTCTTTAAAAGTCCAAATTAAAGTTTCGTCAAGAATTTTTAAAACAATTTCTAAATTAGAAAGTGCGGGCTGTAGGATTTTTATGACGTTTGTTATAATTATATGTCTTGTTTTAAAAATGTCTACTAATATAAAGTATTATCTATACTTTATCGTATAGATTAATCATAGATATAATTTCCGAGTACATATCGCCTTTCTTTAAAACGTTATCTCGGTATCATCGCCATTTTGTAATAACTTACATTTACGAAAAATCTTCATTTAAATGTAGGTAACATTTAAATGAAGATTCATCAGGTACCTAAAGGAAAAACTATTTTTAAATTATTAAGCGTCGGTTCCAGGATTTTTATGACGTTCGGTATAATTATAGGACTTATTTTTAGAATGTCAATTAATATCGTGAAAAAGATTAATCATAAATATATTAAATTCCTAGTACAAAACGCCTTCCTTTAATACGTATATTATTTTGTAATAACTGACATTTGCAAAGCTCAAATTAAGTTTAGTCAAGAATTGTTAAGGAAAAACCATTTTAAATTAGTAAGCGCCGGCTATACGAATTTTATGACGTTCGATACAATTATATTACTTGTTTTAATAATGTCAATAATTATAATTATAGGTAGGTACTAGATACATAAAAAGAAATGCCCTTTAAAATATGTAATAGATAGGTTCTAACTTTTATTCGTTTTTAGCCTCTTGTGATGTAGGCTGGGTGGACTGAAAAAGTTTTTCAGCAAAATATAAAGTAGTTTATACTTTAATCTGGAGACAAAGTTTTAGTTCAGGATCCTATAAGCCCACGGGATTCTTATTTTTTTTCGTAACTGTTAGTGAGATAAACGATGAAAAATATCGGAAAATTTAGACATTAACATTGTTAGAGATATCTATAAAGAGTAACACTAGGTATTTCACCGGTTTGTTTTTTAAGACTTTTTTGTTTTTCAGGAACATACAATTACACAATACTGGATAAATAAAAACTCTTAATCAACGCGCTTAAATTTAACAGTACTTTATGCCATTTCGAATTTCGAGTATTTAAGCGTTTTTATAAAGGATTACTACTAGTGTATCTTCAGGTAACGTAGAAGCATAAAAAAATATTTGTTTATGTTCAGAAAGTACCTATTTTGTCGATACCGAATTTGTTTTTGTCTACGTAAATAGATAGTATACGTATTTTGAAAGAAATCTTGATAAGATCTTATCTCGATTAGAACAGTATTAACTCGAATGTTGATAGCTATTCAGTTAGAATGACCTACTCGTATTTTGTAGAATACATTGTTTTTATTCACATAAAGCTGTATAGCAGCATTAAAGAGCTTTACTGTTCGTCCTAGGAGAATTCGCTTTGTTCCTGACGTCTTCTCAAATAAAATAAAAGCTATTCGCTGTTTTAACTTAGACCTCATATTTGGAATAAATAAAATAGTTTGAATTGCATACAAAAATAGCATTGCTAATAATACACCACATAGGCATGAAAACGAAACAAGCTTTTGAAAAAAAATGAATAATTTTCATTTTGTTTCCTGCTGTTATTGTTTGATTAATTCACAGTTTGTATTCATTTGTTATGATAAAAAGTTTTCCATATAGAAATTACTTATTGAAGTTTCGCTTTTTTAATAATTATATAAAAATAATAAGTCTTGTGCTATAAAGGTATCTCCACTGCCAACCGCATAATTGATTACGGCCTGTGCTCACCCATCGAGTGGATTATAAGCTAAAGAGGACCGTCCTCTTTATAAAGATAACAGAAATCTCTCACATTATTCATTCAGTTTTCCTCTGCTTCATTAAAATTTCAATTATAAATTTCTTGTTTACGTTTATACGTTGATGATAAATAAATCGATGTTATGGAGCGAATACAAATGAAAACAATGATAATTTTATTTTTTTAAATTTGAACTGATTTTAAAGTTGGTCAAAGTTAATATTGATCAATATTGTTTTCTCTATCCTTAAGAATATACATAGATTGATTTTAATATTACAAATTAAAACGAAACGAAGCCATATTGAGATTTTTTTTACTATTTATGAAAAGCATTTTTATTGTATTCACTTAATGATGTAATCATTGGTAAAGGTGGTTTCCGAACTTATTATAAAATTTCAGTATGGACTCTATATCTATAACCTGTTGGCATATTACGATTTTAATAAGCTTTCATACTTTTACTGGCAGGCTACTTTTTGTGTAAGACACAAACAGTATTTTACTAAAAATTATTTATATATATAATTGGGCTGGTTTGACTGTACAGGACCAAACTCTCACCGAAGATATAAAAAACAGATTTTTTATTCATACAACGTTAAAGTATAACATCTTACAACGAGAGTTTTTGTATATAATAAAACCTTTCATAGCCACATATTACCTATTTAAAATATAATTACATACTCCATTCTATTAAGTCGTGTATTCAAGAGCGTGTCAAATCTATTAAATCACCAATTTATAAAATTCCCGAAAACTTTCTCGGCAAATAAAAGTTCACAAATGGTAGATATAATACAAATATGTTATAGAAATATAGTAAATACAGTACCTATTTACCTACGGGTTAATGGGTAATTTCTGAAGTTGAAGTATTCCTAATAAAAAATATCGCAGAAAAGCGACGTCAAATAGGAAGAAAAAAAAAGAAAATGCCTCAGTGTCTCGTGTCTATTTGGTAAAACGTTTATTTGTTTTTAATTTATCCTATGCGCTTTCCTATTTGTTAGTATTCGGTTGAAATTTAAGTAAATTATATTCATAATTTGTTTCATTTGAAAATCATATCACAAGTTGTGACATATGAGGACTTGAGCGTACGTCTCTCGAGTATAGCGCTTTGCCAATTAAGCGGAGCAAAGTCCAATTGCCTGCCTCGAGAAAACTCGTGAAATTACGCTCATATTCTTAAGTTAATATTTTACAGGTCTTTTAGTACGATTGTAAAATGAAAATATATATTTTTATATTGAGAAAATTGTTGGTACAGGGAAATACGAAAGTTTCTCATTGAATTCTGAGTTCTTTTAAGAAGTCATCAATCAATCTTACTAGCGACAGCAGTGTAGTGAAGCGTTTCTTTAACTTTATGGATTCGATTTGAAGATCTTTCAAATTACTTGTAAACTTTTCTGACTTGGAATTAATGTAATGGTCTGCTACGAACTCATGAAAAGTATTACCGACAGTATAAATACAGCCTTTCGGCGACAGCAAAAGTTCATGCGCGATAATACTTAATGTTATGTTTCGGAACTTCGGAAGTAACCACTATAAAGTAACTGTAAATTTTTGGTACACTATCCATAATACGTCTCACAAAAACCTGCTAAGCTGGATTCATATTACGTAATCAATTAATTGGCGCAAAGAAGGTAATGTATTTCTTACGACGAGAGAGCTAAAGCTGGTGTCACGCAATCTGCAATTTGCATGCATGTAAATCCGTTTAATCCAAATCGTATTTGAATTAAATCTGTCAACTAGTCCTTGAGATACACGATAATCATGATATCTAAACGTACATATTTTTAATAACTTCAGAAAATTGTTTGAGTTTTCATGTTTGCATGCAGAGTAGGGCACTTTCACACTATGTGTGGTGATGGTGTTCTAAAATTGCCTGTTTGTTTAAGCAAAATAAAAGCTTTTTACTAAATTTTAAATGTTTATGAATATTAATTTACATACCCAACTATATTTTTAATTTTCTTTATCTGTTTGTCTATCTGTCTTTTTGTTCCGGGTAATTTATTGACGGCTTTGGTATACATGTATCATGTGAATATGACTACATGGTATATACTCAAATCAACCCTGGTTTAAGTAATTTGCCTTGTTTAATATGAGTTTTATTATTTTTAATATTTTATTGTAAAATTTAAATTAGGTAAAAAAAAAAACGTTTGCGTTGTTTACAAATTTAAAAAAGGCAGGTACATTTCATGTTAACAAAGTAAAAGACAACCATTACCAGCAATTCGTTTTCAATTCTCATATATAACGCCTGTACGGAAAATGTCTAGAATGTTCTATACACGAATGTTACACATATTTTTATTGAAGATTGTTCGGTAGAGTTTTTAACTCTGAATGAGAACGACATGTTTTTATAGGGTGCGCAGGGTTTTAAATTACTTTAAAACATAATTATATTTTTAAATTGTCTAAAAGTTAAATTAATAATAACTATATGTTAATCCATACTTATGCTTACTATACTCAAAAACCAACAAAATAACTTCTAAATATAATAAATTCACCTTATTTACAACCCATCTCATTAAAACTATGTATGTTCACTGTTCACTAGATGTCAACGCTAATAACAAAACTTCTTTTTACACGAACGCAAAGTTAAGCTAGTAGTAAATCGACAGTAAAAGCCACTAACTTGTCCCATAAACCGGCCACAAGGTGTCGCTTTTTAATAAGAAGGATTTTTTCGACTATTTTTAACCAACTAAGGTTACTTAGTTCGACCGTGTATTACTATATTATTTATTTCACTAGTACTTTTTCCCCCTTAGGATGGTATTTTATGTATACTTATTTTATATACTTATCACAAAACTTCTGGGACCATAATACCTAGAGACTTCCCCACGACGGAGAGTCGACGGAGTGGTATTAAGAGGCGCCACAGAATTTTTACCCGGGGTGTAAGTGACCCTAAAGCCGGCACTGCTTCTTTGGTAGGAATATAATTAACTTTGGCAATTAGGCACCCACTAATAACGGGCTTTAAATATTTGTAAGTATGCAATTTTAATTTTTTATCCGGTGGACTTAAAAATAGATAATACATAGGGCAAATAACTAAATTCATGTATATGAGATACATTATACCTAGTCTTGCCATAAATATTGTAATAAAGAAAAAAGAAAATTGTTAACTGCAAATAACATTTATTA
>DVXP01004345.1:0-10451 GCA_018235645.1 Junonia grisea
GACGCACTACGTCTTTCACTATTATCTATACTACCCCCACCCTATGAGTTGACAGACCTGTGTAAAAGACCGTGGTCAAAACTCAAAAGTCAAAACTGAATTTATCAAATTCTCAATGTCAAAATCGGAATGAAAATTATTATGAAATAATATATTAGACTTACAATATTTACCTTTTATTACGATAAATATTGGTATAATTTACAAAAATTTCACTTGGACTACGATAGTTGAATGTGCTTAACCAACGCTTTATTTACTACCGAAAATGGTATGTAGGATAACCTCAAATTTTTATTTCTCGAATTCTTTTATTGATTGTACATCAATTTTCAGGGTACCTCTATAATTTTAGCGGGCTTAGGCATGGCTGCGATTGGATTTGCAGGCCGTTATGTCATGCGGCAAATGCCAAACGCATCAGTGAAATTTGCCGAAGCAATGAAGAATTTACCCAAGTTTGATACAGAAAGTTTAGCAAATTCAAAATATTACAAAGGTGGTTTTGAACCTAAAATGACGAAAAGAGAAGCAGCTTTAATTTTAGGAGTTAGTCCTACAGCAAGTAAAGCTAAAGTGAGTTTAAAAAAATTACTAGCATCCTACATATTGTTGCTGAGTAAAGATCTTATTCATGGGTGGTATCTGAATCCAACAATCTGCTCCAATAATTGGCAAATATACAGTGAGATTTTCTTTCAACTGGTTTTAATATAATGTTTTCCTTCATTGCTAAGCACAAGTATTTAAATTCAAGTTTTCTTAAAGTATATTATATTTTCCAGATACGAGAAGCTCACAGAAGGATAATGTTACTAAACCATCCAGATAAAGGAGGGTCACCACTTATTGCTGCTAAAATCAATGAAGCTAAAGACATACTTGAAAGCGGGAAATCATGAGTTTCTTTTATTTGTAGAAAATTAGTTTCATTTAGTGTATCTAAATAAATCTAGCTATTGCATCTTGTCTCATTTAAATGAAACTTACTGTAGTTATAGCAATTACTTCACAATTATAAATTAAAGGAAAGTTGTAAAATATTGAATTGAACCAATGGAAAATATTTATGTTGTAAAGTAAGGTCATTTAAAAGATTATAGTTCATAAGTAATTGAAACCTGTTATTGTATAAACTAGATATAGAAAATAAAGAATCAAATATAACATCTCAATAATTTATTCTATTACAAGTAACTCTCAAACATGTATTATTTTAACACTCTAACACTCATTAATGGAATCGCACAGATAGTTATGACTAAGCTAAGCTTTAATAATAAACACACATCAAGATTAAGTATTATAAAATTGACTTACAAACAGCTCCTGCTGCTACAGTAAGAAACTCGTTTGATTCTATAAAATAAATATAAAAATAGAAATCTGAGGCTACTATTTTATGTTAAAAAATATAACAACATCGTAATTTTATTAACCACTAGAGTAGGTATGTGGATTTATAATCAATGTCATTTTTCTGCTTTTTTACTAGTAGTAGATGTATAATCTATACAAAAAATTACAATCGTATAGCTAGTACGAAAAGCTCAGAAAGTCATTGAAACTGACTATTAGAGAATAATAGCATAATATAATTACTTTTGTCATAACAACTAACATCAAGTCTCTACTGGTCATATGAATATTCTGCCAAGTCATTAGACACTACCTGATTAAATTCATGATTTTCTATTCTTAGGAAACACTATTAGGTAGGTGAAATACGTATTTACTTTCAATACTTAATTTACAAAGCTAGTCCCATACAATGATGACAGTAACAAAGTGAAGAGCATTTTTCTCAGTTTTGAATAATTTATTTTTTCCAATAGTTTTCATATATATTCAAGATAATAATCAATGATAAACCATGTTTGTTCTATATCTATATTATAGTTCTTAGATTCATTATTTGTGCTTCTGACATTTTTCATAAACATTGATTTATGAAAGCTTTATTTAATAAAATATTAGAGACAATTATGCAAACTTGCAAAGAATTATTTATATCAAAAATTTTTAATTTTAAAATGCATAAAAATTTGGCGAATTGCTAAATGGAATCAAATAATTTTCTTTTAATGAAGACGTAATTAAGTTTCAAAGATAGTTTTTACTGCTTTTTGATAAAGCATCGTTACAAATACATTATATAAATTAAATTACATATCCGAGTTGTAGTGAACATATTTTAAATATTCTCACTCATGTGGATGCTTAAGTAAAATAAATACTTACATCTAGGATACCCAGTACCTAAAAACTGATTATTGAAACTAATCTATTAATTTTAATAACAATATAAAACAACTTTTCATAGTAAAATTATTGTTCCTTTTAATTCCACTTAAATAGCTATACCTACTAATAGCAAACGATTTTTATGTGCATACAACAGATATTTTATATTAAGTGCACACAAATTCATTAACAAAGTCCAGATGTTTGTCATGCTCCTGTTCCATAATTGTATGAAATAACAAATCGTATTTAAAAAAATACTTAAAAATACAATTATGTCATTAAAATTAATTTAAAATAAATATGTAATACCAATACTATTTAATACAAATTTTCATGAAGTGAAAACACATTATTTATTTCATTGATCATCAATGTATGTGCACATTATAAAAACGCTATTTATATAAGTATGATTAGTAAATTTGGTAAATCTTTTGACAAGATGAGATCAAAAGTTCCGGAGCCATGGCTGAGCAAATGATTCACCGCGGCGGCTCCTTCTGTTGCTGCTCGCGGCGTTGCTTCGCAAACCGCGCCCGGAGTTTAATTATTGTCGAGTTGGAAAGAGTTCCAGGTACTTTGAAAATTGACTGAAAAATAGTTCAATGGATTAAATAGATATAAAAATTATTAAGTAATTTTGTACAAATAAACAGGAAACTCATAATACAATTGATTAATTTGTTTTAATATGGTAAATTCTACACCTAATCTAAATATTATAATGTGTTCATTGCACTAATCAAAAAAATATTATCAATTAAAAAAAATAAATATTAATATGAGTTTAGGACTATTATATAGTATTTGAATAAATTAACATCAGAAATTAAGTATATTTGGCATCACAACAGTGAAATTGTCATTAATAATTTACCTGCATGAATTCATGGCAGTGCAAGGCACTGGCATTTTTCACAATTGCCTTAAAACACTCTGCCAATGATGTGAAATCGTTACAGGCCATTATTGATGCTCGGTTGTTCTTGATCAGAGTTAGACACACTCTGAACAATATTTTGGAGCCCTCGTAGAAAAGGCAATCCCAAATTCTCAAAACTGTCTCAATCGGAAGAACTTCTGCAAACAGGCATACAAACCACTTTGTGGTTATAACTGCCCACGGTAGACCTGGAAGAAATTAAATAAGTTTAAATTTCATTATAGTATGTTACTATTGAGATTTACATGAAATATATTTTGATGTCCATAATGCAAACTCATTAGAACACATATTGCAAAAATTGTACATTTTGTTTCAGTATCAAGAATAATTTTAAAATGTACAATATTACATAATAGGCATAACTTAATTCAAGGTTTTCAATTCTTAGGAAGTACTATTAGTTAATAAGTCCCTTTAATCCATTTAAATTCATCATTTAAATGTTACATAATTAAGTACTTTAATTTTATGACATAAGTTAATTATAAGCAATTTGATAATACTGATAAGTAAGAACATTTTCAAACAAGATATCAAAAAATATGGTACCATAAATTATCTTTTGATAACAAATATTTATATAGATTAATGTTTAAATCTATTTTGCAACAACAAACCTATGTTAATGACATGCTGGTGAACATCTGGTGCTTTGGATTTGACTAGTTCCGACAAAACTTCAATGTCTACAATGAGTCCATCCATGGTTTTTGTATAGTAATCTGGTAGTATCTTCTCTACCAAGACTTTTAACAACCAAAAGGAAGTTTCCTCACTTTTTGTCGAGAGTAAGAGCAAACCTGAAAAATAAGAAAAATGAAAGCTTTATAGTGTTCTTTATGAAATTCACATCAAATATTTTTGTTCAGCTCAGGTTTTAATTACCTAATTATAAAAAAAAAGATTTATTTTCATACTTAAAAAAAAATTCTTTAGAATTACATGTAAATTTCATATTATATATAAATGATAAAATAACAATATATACCAGCAATATAGTTTAATCCTTGGCAGTAACCCACAACCCTATTATTATGGGCGTATGCTATAAGCACATTAAATAAGTGAGCCTGATGGTTAGCCTCCTTAGTAAAATAAATATTGTCGGGAAAGGTCCGCGGTAGGTCTGTCTTAACGAGGTCAACTAATTCCTTCTCAAAGGGACTGTCTAGAATCTTTTGGTATAAGTCTGGCGACTGTTCTCTCATTTTATCAGCTTCTGATATCGCCATCCACACTGATGGACGATGCTCACCTGAAAATTAGATGAAAATAGTAGTTTATTTTTTCTAGTATTTTCCTAATTACTAGAATTTGACTGCAATTATTTTTAACCAGTTGAGGAAACATTGAATTGATTTTGTATATATAAAAAAAAAGCATTTTAATTTTCGTTTTCAATTATAGCAACCAAGTTACTTAATAAAAAATTGAAAATAGTCAATGCAAAAAGATCAGAAAAAATTCAGACAAAAAGATGTTCTGTGGTTTTTCCGCTTAATAAATAGACTATAGTTATATTTTTTTATGCAGTTCCAACTTCCTCAGTAAACAATACAAATTTTAACATACACATTCTCATCAATAGAATTTAGATGTGTAGTGGTGATAAGATAAAACTGATTATATTATGAATGAATAATGATTGCAAAACATTAAAATAATAGGTAAATTTGTATATTGTATATGTATAATAAAATTCATTGTTTTTATGTTTGTCTTTAATTTAAGGAAATAATTCGTAATATGGCTTTGTTTGAGAGAAGTTATTTTTTAGAAGTTATTTTGCCAAAATATTTAGAACTGATATATTTATTGCTGAATATTATAAAACATAAGTTATTTTTTAATAAGAAAAGAAAATACATAAATTGTATTACTTACTTGGTATTCCTTTGCGTACATATCTTTTCACAGTGTTCGTCCGTTTGACCGACTTTCCTTCGCCGAGTAAAACCGACCATTTTTGAGCCCTAGAGGCCAAAACTTTGAGATAAACAGACATGAATTCTTCATAGCTTTCGTAATCAAAATCATCATGTCTTTCAAAGCCGTATTCATCAACAGTGCTAGAAGTATAAAGGTAATTGTGTCAGTGTATTGTTAAATCCAAAAACTGCAAGTTTGTTATAAATTACTTTTGATATTTACCTGAAACTGGAGTGAGCCATTATTATTATTTTTGTTTAACTACAGATTATTGTGTTTTGATAAAAAAATACATAATGTGTGATTAATATTATTTACAAAATTGCGATAATAATAAAAATAGCTACGCCCCCAAAACACCCCACTTGCAATTCAAGTTTTATAAGTCACACATGACAGAGACGTATTCTTGAATCGAAATCAAAATGATGAATGATTGAGTGAATGAATGAGTGTTCTACAGATAAAACATACTTATTAGGCTATGGATACATTGAAGGGAGAAATCTTATTTGAGTGGTAGCTATTATGTTTAGTAATAAGTCCTAACTAATAAAAATCTTTTCTCTTTATTAATGTGTCTTACGCTGTATCTATTAATAAAGAGGATATTTTATTAAATAATATAAGAACAAAATAAAAACTACGTAACTGATTGATTGATGTCATTTGTCAGTCAAATTGACATGTTGACAACTTTGTAACTTTGACATTGTTATCAATTGTTATTAAAAAGTGTTTATATTTAAATATCTATTAGTATTTAATAAATTTACTATATCGAAAATAAATTTATTCTCATTAAAAAAAGCAAGTGTATTGTGTACTTTGCAAGTATGGGCCCTCCACCTGTAGTGACTGGTATTTCTCCAAAAGAAGGGCCCCCAGGAACCAGAGTCACTATAAGGGGGGAGTTTTTAGGTACTAGTGCTACGGATTTAATCGGTATGTATGAGTATATTACTATATTACTTTTAATTTCCTCTTTGTTTTACACATAACTTTCTACTGTGCTCTTCTCAACCTTTGTAGGTTTGAAGATTTGTGGGTGTGAGTGCCTGCTATCTGCAGAATGGAAGAGTAAAAACAAGATAGTAGCAAGATCCGGCCCTTGCAAGGGTAGAGGTGATATCATTGTTACCACAAAATCTGGTGGAGAAGGAACATCCACTGTCCAGTTCAGAGGTATGTATCATTTTGTTTTAACTTTAAAAAATCATACTGTACCAATAGGAGGTAAATGTAAAGATTTTACACTAACAAATATAATATTAAAATAATATTTAGGAATAATAAAAATATGCAAGAGGTCTTATAGCTAAAATACATATCTCCTCCTGGCACCAATAATAATTTATGGGAAGAAACAGTATGAGTATACACATAATTATAAGCCATAAGATTTTGTTTTAATACCACTAGGTTAATAACTTTAAGTGTATTGTATTTGTATGTTTTATAATTGTGTGGTGTACAATAAAGTGTAATAAATAATAAAAAATTTATAATATGTTAGATGTATCCATTATATTTTTAATTATTAATATACAAATATTCAGTGATAAGGTGTAAGTTGATTATATGCTACTTTCAGGATATCATGAGTCTATTGGGCCGGTGAAGGAAAGTGCAGTATGGGTGGAAGAAGCAGCTCCCCCCTCCTTACCATGGGGCAGGCGACCAATGTCCCCCACCGCCTACACCCCTCCAGATCCACTGGGTCTGTCAACCGAGGGGGATGACTGCAAGTTCCCAGAGGAAGAACTAAATGAGCTGTTTCCAGATGGGTATGAATATTGTCTTGAATATAAGACAATACCTTTACTTTATTTACTTTTATTATTTTTTGGCTTAATCATGACAAAGTTTTTTTTTTTTATTATTTTATTAATAAGAAGATTTTAGGATAAGAAATAAAAACTCTTAGTAAAATCTTAGTTTTATTATTAATCTGCTAGGGATGACCAGAGTATTTTATATATTTTTAATGTAATCTGTTTCAGTTCTGGAAAACTGTCTGATGAAAATTTCCAACCAGGATGGTATCTTTTAGAACACCACAGTAATACATCATTTGAAGATTTAAAAGCTGGCATGGTGTTCTTACAGAGAAAGGTATTATTTGTATTATTTATAAACTTATTGCACAATTATTTAAATAATAATAATCAATACCTTCCTTTCATTTCCATTTCTTTCCAATTACATTCTTTTTAATTCTGTAAAATGAATTAAAAAGGAATTATTTAATAAAATAAATACAATGGTATATTTTTTTAGGTTGAAGGCCAGAAAGAAGGGCAGTTGAGCTTTCTCAAAGCAAATACTGGAGCAGTGATGGACCAATTGGACCGGCTGGTTTTGTTAAAGAATATGTATGAAGATGACCAGAGGAAGAATGGAAAGGAACCTTTGCCCAGCTTACAAGCAGCGATTGAAGGTTGAAATATGCTAAAATTATTAATGAACCAAAAATTTTCTTACAAAACTTATAGCTCTTCTGCATATTTAATTTATACTTTCAAGCTTAATGATATAATGATTACACTGATCTAGTGAATAATTTTTAAATTTAGTTATTATTAAAATTCATATCCACTATTGATTTCTTGCTTCTTTTTGATCTTGAAAACTATTGAAGATATTTTAATTCTGAAAGAGGATTCAAATAGAGAAAGCAATTTGCTGAAACAAAAGTACCTTGTTCCACTACTGTTGGACTGTTGTATAATATTTACACTTTTATTGGGGATTTAAAACTTAAAATACATTCTATAATGAATACTCGGGCTTGTGCAAGCCACTCCCCTTTCGCTTAAAAACTTCTTTTCTAAACTTCTTCTACTAAAACTAGACCATAATGGCCTCTTTTCTAATACTCCAGAATCAATATCTCTCGCCGATTCTCTGTTTTCTGAGATATTATCGCGAAAGGAGAATGCGGATAAAACTCGCGAAGCACTGTCCCTCCTCACGCGACATAAGTTCCTATTCCAACTGCCCGCTTCCATTGACAAGAACATACGAAAAAAGGAATACGATTTGGTTGTCAATGATTACACTCGGGTGAAGAATTTATTTGGGAATACGGATGTTAAGGTATCTATATGTCACTAAAATTTATATTTAAACACAAAAAATTATGCACTTGTTATTTATAATTTTGAATTTCTTTCAGCTCTTCCAAAAGATACTCGACGAAATCGACAAGAAAATAGAAGATTTGAAAGAGAACCTACACACTAGAATGAAAACCATGCCCATTAATGTTCAAGAGCAAACCAAATATATAAGGTATGTTAATTAATTTATTATGGGTACCTCAAGAGTGTAATTTTTACATATAAAAGCAGCAGCAGAAGGAACCATAATAATGACCAAACAATTAATATTATTGGGGAAATCTGGACTATGTTACTTTTATAATTTCATAATTATATAATTATTGAGGGTTTTTTTTTACAGGTTGCTTATAAGTTTGAACTGGGAAGGCGATGCTGCTTGGATCGCAATAACTACTCGGAAGGAATATCTTATGAACCTTATGAATAAAGTGAAGGACCATTTTAAACAGAAAGAGGAACAGGAATCTGGCGAAAAAAGTAATTCTCATTTTGTCTAGAGCTGTTTAATAATTTTATTATTTTTAAGTTAAAATTAGTTTATTATTCATAAAGTAAGACAATTTTTAAAATTAAAAGATTTTTATTTAAAACAGGTCTTTTGGTTAAACTGTGCTGTGGTTAATTGTGCATAATTATCTGCGATACGGAATTTACGTTAAAGCTCAAGGTGGCAGAGGCAAAAGCCGTCAATCTTATCCAGAGCTCAGTTCTGGTAAATGCCCCATCACTAAATTTAGGGAGGGGGAGGTTCATGTACCGCTGAACCTTATGTCACTTCTGTCAAAAATTGAGGATTCTCCACTCGTTCTTGTAATCGAAGATGATGACTGCGATAACCGAAAAGGAACAGAAGCAGCTCGAAAGCAATAAGTGTCTGTGCGTTAGATCGGGGAGCGATGTAATGCCTCCTGCATTGTGCTTAAAGAACGATTGGGGAGAGGCAAGTCGCGGGCTGAAAGACCGCGGATGTTCTGCTAAAGCGATCCTGTAGACTCTCCGTTTTCCGTGCTGTGGCGGCCATCGCAGGGGGTTTTAGTGAGTACAATCTCACATAACCCGACCCCCCCCCAGGAGGGGGGATCTATCTATGAAGATTTACCCTGCGCCAACAAAAAAAAAGTCGCGGGCTGAAAGGAATCTGAATAGATCCGGATCCAATTGCGGGATCCTGGGGGAGGAAGATCTGGTAAGAGACAGGCGTAAACGATTCGCTCGCCGGGAGATGCCTTTCTCCAACACCTTCGGTAGTGAATGCGGATGAGTGGCTGTGACTCAGACATGTATGGTTCGAGGATATTGCAGAGCTCTGTAACTGCATTGCCAGCGGCTCGGTGGTCAGAAAGTTGCAGACTGCTACCATGGCACTCCGCCGGTTACTGAATTGCTAGCGATGTCTATACCGTCTTCCTCCACCTCTTGACTCCGCCGGCTCCAGTTGGGACTTGGGGGATATATGCAACCAAAAAGGCGAAGCCTGACTTGCTCCTAGAAATGAACAGGCAAGTCGCTTGGTGCCTGAGTCCGCTCGGCTATGTGTCGCCCGTCGGCTTGTCGTCTGGGCGTAAAAGAATGCTGTCAGACAGGTGGAAGAAAGGAGGGTAAGGGTAGGACCGGCTCGAGCACCGTGGACAACCCGGAGAAGGCCATGAAGGTCACCAATTCGCGGAAGTATGGTTAATGCAAGCGAATTTGATTCAGACCATACCAGCTCAACATCTGATGTAAACCATAACGGAGTGGTCCATAGTCTTTGCGGTCGTTGTAGAGCCTTATCGCGTTCCTGACTATTCGGCGGGCGATCTGGAGTTTCTCACCCTTTTCCTTCTTCGAAGTGGGGCAGGTGTTCGTGAAACGCTCTTTCACATGCGCACCCGCTGTCTTGCTTCACTCGTGCTCTCTCTTGTTTAAGACCGCACAAACATCCAGCAACGCTGGCTGGTGTGTCCGGTAGTTTGGGGCCATGTCTAATCAGCCTTCCTCCTGGTGACCGTATGAAATGCGTCACTCCCCTAGGGGAACCGACGGGGACCTGTGAGAGCACGCGTACTGTAAAAAAGTGCATCTTTTTCTTTCTTCTTTTTATGATCCTATGTCCCCTAGATGGGGCAGAGGGCATCCACAGTGCTTCGCCAGCCGGTTCGGTCTTGAGCTTCGCGCTTGATTTCGCTCCACGTCTTGCCTATGGTCGCCGCTTCTGCGATAAC
>DVXP01004346.1:0-10450 GCA_018235645.1 Junonia grisea
CCCCTTCCCCATTAATTCCCCATCCATTCCCCCTCCATACCTCCTAAAAGGCCGGCAACGCATTTTGTAGCTCCTTTTGTGTTGCAAATGTCCATGGGCGACAGCATTCACTTTCCATCAGGTGATCTGTAAGCTCGCTTGCAGCCCTATCCCATAAAAAAAAATATACATTAGGCACGTATTTGCAAGAATGCACTGAATAAAATCTAATTAATTGATACTAAATCTATTATTATCATAAGAAAGATTCTAGGTAAGGTTATACAAAGAAGATATGGATGCTGAAATAACTCTGCGTTCTTGAAACATTTATTTATTTATTTAATACTTCTATTGTACACCACACATATAAAGAAACGATACAGTACTTAATAATAAACATAAGAAGAAAACAGGTTTGTACAACAAGGCGGTCTTATCGCTTAATAGCGATTTCTTCCAGGCAACCTTAGGGTTAGAAATATCTGAGAGAGAAAAGGTAGGTGGTGTGTGCTTTACTAAATGTAATATATAAAAGCTACATAAATATACTAATACATATAATTGGGGAATGCAATCTCGATTATATGCGAGATTAATCTCGGCCGAAAAAAAAGACCGAGATCTCGCAAAAACGAGATCTCGTCTTTTTTTTCTGTGAATCGCGAGTACTTAAATTGAAAGTAATTTAATGTAAAATTGCAATAAAATACTCGTTGTTTTATATGTTATAAAAAAATATTAAATTACTTAAAACATTTTAGTTGGATATTAGCAAAAACACCGATACATACGTACGTAAGTAGGTACATTACAGTTTACTCTTTAAAAGTTTATAAAAAATTATAGACAGAATGTTCAAACAATGTATGATTGATGCATAAAAGTGAAATGAAAAATTTCGTGTAAATAAATGTTAATCTTATAATAGTTATAATACAGTTTTATATCTATATCTTTTCTTTATTTATTAAACCATTCTGATTAATTGCATAAAAACACACACAAAATTGCTAATCTCGCGAGATCTCGAAATTGGCGAGATCTCGCGGTATTATAATGCACAATCCCGCGAGATCTCGCTGAGCCCCAATCTCGCGAGATTTGCATTCCCTACCTACAACAAACATGCTAGATTTTTTAATAATTGGAAGTATTTTTCGAAGTTATTTTTTATTCGTTTCGGTAGATCATTGATCGGTTTTGCCAGAATTCCCCTAGGATTTTTATAAGTAATAGTAAGTGGCGCTTTTTAAGAATGACTACGTTACTAGTTTCCTTGACTAAAAATAAGTTACGAGTGGCTTTCTGACAGACCCAGAACAAATGGTTCTTCATATAAAGTAAAGAAATATTAACATAGTCAACTTAAAATAATATTTGTGGCTTGCAAATTGCAAGTGATTGTTATGAGTTTGGGAACCTATGAGTTATATTTACGGTTCATCTTTATATAAAATTATTCTTTATAATTATATATAAAATAATACAAAAGTTATAGAATATTTTATTTTACTCTTCACAAATGTTTACTTATATATTTTGATAGCTACGTAAAAAAAATTGTTATCATCAAAAAGCATTTAAAGAAATTTTTAATTTTTTCAAGTGAGAGCAAATTCGTTTAAAAATGCTACAATTTTACTTGTCACCAGTAACAAATTCTGAGTTTTAAAAATTTCGTTACATATTATGGCATAGAGCAATCGCTGAAAATAACAATAAGATGATTTATTTATAGTGAACAACTGACCATCAACTATTTTGGCACTAGCGCTGTATCTACATATAAAACATAAGCTAAAATTAAAAAAAGCTAATTTTAAACGTAACCAGTTAGTTACATGCTTTGATGTTATTTACAAAACAATAATTAATACTCTTGTTTCAAGCCAAGAGCATAGTATTTTATTTATTTTTATACTCTATATTTAGTACTTAGCATCATAATGTTTGGTTACTATCCGTATTATATTTAATGTTAAACTTACGTCGGTAGTAGACGTGCTGTCCAGACAATGTCTTACAATGAACTGAGGCTTGAGGTTAGCTGTTATCATTATGTGCGGATCAATATGATGTGAACTCGTTATCAACATATTGTGTGTTAAGTGCCTTTTAGTGTTTTAGTGTTATAGATTCCGGCCTATTGATGGGTTAAAAGTTTTGAAATAAATAATATGAGTTTTTATTTTTGAGCAAAATTGTATTTTGGTATCGTGCGTTAACGATCTTTAAATTGATTTTCCAGACGATGTTATTTGTTTTAATTAAAGTAAAACTTTAAATAGATTATTTTTAAACTCTAATCTATTAAGAGTTCAAAATTATTTTCTTTGAATTTTTAGGCGTTAACCTCAAGTCTATCTCTGGGTATGTTTAGCTGTAATTTTAATAAATGGGTACATATCAATAATTGTGGTAAGAATTTGCTAAATAAAACTCTTGAAGCAAATGATGAATGATGGGTTGATATTTAATAAAGATTAGAAACTTTAGCTTTAAATTTATTGAACACAAATTGTTACAGAACTTCTTGTCTGTACTCGCACTAGTTATGACTTTTTATAATAGTTATAATAATAAAACTTAATTATTAGGTACTATCACGTGTTTATTATAAACCCTTGTGTGATAGCTTAATCTTCAAAAATAAAGTCTTGTTAAGTTATCTATAACGAATAACTTACGTTAAATATCACGAAGACAAATGAATTTTCTCTATGAAAATTCTTAGAAAATCATACTTTCGCAATTTATGACGTGTCAAACTGACTGACTGACTATTTGTTCAGTAGAAAGGAATATGCTAACGGTCATTAGATAAAAAATGAATTAAAAGGAATATGTATTTATAACACAATAGGATGTAAATGCAGAATTTGATTTAAGGGATACGGGACCCCTCTAAACCCAAGTTAGATCTTGCTTTAATATAGACTTTGTCAAAGTCGAGATTAATCAATGATTATATCGATTTTTGACTTGAAGTATCTACTTAGTCTGATACTGCTATAGTAACACTGATGTTATCAAACAATATCTAATGCCAAGTGAAATGTGTATCTATTTGTTGTTTGTTTCTCTCAATTTTTGGAATCTATATCTCTATATTTTTCCGATATCGAAAGATAATACTACAATTACGAATGCTTCACAGTATCGCGAAATTGTCAGACTGATCGATAGTTATGTAATCACATATAATCTTACTTACCTAAACAGCCTATCAGATAAATAAATTATTAGTTGTGAAGGAATACTTCAAATGGAAGTGGTGTTTTCAAAAGGGAGTTTTAACAAACAAACATACAAACATACTTTTCAAACTTATGAAAAGTAGGTAAGATCATTTCAAGATTGACACTATTAACCAATTTATTACAATACAATTGTAGGCTTGTACAGATAAGATTAAATAATTTCACACAAATGATTCTTTTATCGACGTCAACATTCTTTATCCTTGCCCTTTATGAGTTCCACATCAAGAAGAAGAGGTTACTAATCAATAATAAATATTTAAGTAATGTTCATTTTACTCATGAGCAGTTGTAACTATTACAAATCTTAACGAAAAATGTAACTACAGAAGGTGAGTTACAATTTACATGTTAAATTTTCCACATCTCAGCAAGGCTGGGGAGATACGTTATCAGTAATGATCAGTTAATTTAAGATAATGTTGATAAATATATTCGTTTGTTTGCACACAACATTAAATGTTACGAGAACATTCACCCCGATAACAAAAATAACCACACCTTTTACCCGTTACAGATTTTGTGTCAGAAAATTATAGAAATAAGGCTGCTCATTGATTTTAAGCGACTGACTAATGGTAGGTCACCAAGGTCAGCGGTACAGAACATTTGAAGGCCGGCGGAAGCGTCTAGGGATTTTATAATATACAGTATTACGGTAGATGTGCAATAATTCCCGAATTGTCTCTGGTCCCTGGATTTTATAACTGAAAATATGAAATATCAATATAATTTATGTTTAAGATTTAATTTTTTTTAATAGGATAGGTGGCAAACTGACAATTGACTGAAGCTGACAGATCACCTGATGGTAAATGAATGCTGCCGCCCATGGACATTTGCAACACTAGAGAAGCTACAAAATGCGTTGCCGGCCTTTTAAATGAGAGTACGCTCTTTTCTTTATTTATTTATTTCTCTGAAATATCTGATCCAACCTCATCGAAAGTAATTGATTTGTCTTTCTTACGAGTTTACTATTATACGATAAATTAGTTATACGATACGATAAAACGAATAATGCATTAAAGGAGAGGAGAAATAATACATAATATCACCATTTAGTGCAATAAATGAATCTCTTTTAATATCACAGAATTAAAATGGATACATCAAATTTTAGAGAATTATGAAATCTTATCCCTTCAATACACTATGTATTTCAGTAAATTATACAAATTATTTGTATTATATTACAAAATAAAAAATTGCAATATTTTATTATATTTGTTCATGAATTAAAAATATCAACGAATTTTAACAACAAAAATTAACTGGGGGTATTGGTCGAAAGTATTTGAGAGCCAGTGGTCTAATTTGTATCGCGACAGTTGACGGCCAAATTAAAAAAATGGTGATAAGTATTTTATCGGAAATAAAAATCTTGTTAAAGAATTCAAAGTAGTCATAGGTACCATTTTATTTTTTGGATAAACTTCCGAAAAGCCCATACCTCTGATCGACCTGAATTTTTATATGGATACCTATGTATTTCGATGTGCTGATTACGAAAATGATAGCCAATATACCTGTATATTTCATTTTCAAGGTCAAATCTAAAGAAATACAAAATAATTAGCCAAGCGCGTGTCGAGCCACTCGCATGAAGTTTCCCAAAAAATGTCAAATAAAACTCTGTAATAATTATTCACCTGCAAGTAACAATCGTGCATATTTAATATATTATTAAATTTATATTAATGTGTAGTAATTATATAAATTATAACTGATCGGTTAAGAAGTAAGTTTTATCCAGTAATGTCTATAAATAACATATAGAAGAAGAATTATAATCACAAAATAACAACTAGGTAGGTTTGATACATACCTAGCATCTAGGGTTGCCAACTCAGTTGAACATAAATCCGGGAGGCTGTGCCGGCTTTAAGGTTACTGATACCCCGGGCAAAAATTCTGTGCGACGCCCTCTTAATCTTCCGTTCCCTATCTTCAAACTAGCAAATTACCTAAAAAAAAAATGTCGTCACCGTCCCTAGCCTATCAACCACCTTTCCCCTGACGCCGATGCCAATCCGGGAGATTTTAGCTGCGATTCTGGAGCCGGGAGATTTAAAAATCTTATCCTTTTTCCGGGAGCGTTGACAACCCTACTAGCAACGTAAATGAAACGCATGTTTAACAAATTGTCATTGATAGAAGTTATTCGTAAATGATGTCTGTTTATTGAAGTCAATTCATTACATTCAGCCTTGTTTTCAATTTACTTTGCAATATGTACCTACTAATAGAAATACTCAATGTTTGTACTGTGCACTGTATTTTACATAACACGCTTATGGTTTACGTATATTTATTTATTAATTTATATGTATTTTAAGAATATTGCCTACAGTTTTAGGTTTAAAGCATAATACATTAATTAGAAAAACTAGTACCTGTAATGAAAATTTCGTTAGGTGCGTTGTTCGTCAATGTATTGAAGAATACCGATTGCAAAATTACGTTAACGAAAACTTTAAAAACACGCACATGAGTGCTCGAATCTCTCTCAGTGATTCGAATCTCACTCGAATCAGTTGTAGGGAAGGCCGTGATGCTAAGTATGGATTTACTCGAGCGTCGTGAGGACCTATTGGATTTTGAACGATAGATGCTAAAAAGAAAAAATGTTTTTATGAAATTTTTATTTCACCGATGGGGGTGCGGGAGGACGGGGGAATGGCGATCACTTAAGGAAAAAATGGTGTAGTTTTTAATTTATTTTGTATAAATTACAATTAAGTATACTAGTGAAGTCTTCAACTATCGAGCTATCTATGTTTTAACAATAAATGCATATATCTTTAACATCTTAGTAGTTACAAAACGTTATTTAAAAAACGTGTTTGGGCGACATTACCCCTTGCCACTGGGTAATACCGCTCATTCATAGTTTTTAAAATACAACAGGAAAGATTAATTTATATTTAGAAAATATTCATAGGATTATCATTTACAATAAAAGTGAAGTCCACAGTAACAGTTTAGTATAAATTATCCTTATTTCTACGTAAAATAAGCTCTTTTCAAATTAACAAATATTTTTTAGTAATTTATGAGAATTTTATTTTAAATGTTTGATTTTCTTTCCATAATAACTCTAGTAGTAGTCCTTTGACAATTTCTTGGCAAATATATAACAAAGTGGCAATTAATTCATTCATTAGAGGTAATGTCACCAGGTGAGCGGAATAACCCCAAACGGTCGTTTTGTTATCAATTTTTCTTTAAAAAAACATCATAACCAATTGTTGAAAATTGCTGGAATTGTCATAAAATAGAATGACTTAATTACCAGTAAATAAAATAATAATTTAATAACCATTAAAGTTTTGAGCTTACTACAACGAACTCAAAATTAAAAATTAGATCAAAGAGGGCATAAACAAAAAAAGGCTATTTATTTTATCATGACGCGAGTTGGCTGACTGTTTGCATTGCTGTCTATTAGAGACCCCCTTCCCTCGCGCCGGCTCGACCGGAGTGATACCACGGCCTCACAGAAAACTAAAATGACGCTTTCGTCGTGTTTCGTCGCATGAGTAAGGGCACTGGAGGCCCAATTCCCCACCCCTTCCCCATTAATTCCCCATCCATTCCCCCACCATACCCCCTAAAAGGTCGGCAACGCATTTTGTAGCTGCTTTGGTTTTGCAAATGTCCATGAGCGACAGCATTCACTTTCCATCAGGTGATCTGTTAGCTCATTTCCCGCCCTATCCCATAACAAAAAGCAATTTGAAACATAATTTGCAATACCTACTAACAAAATAAAAATATGTGAAGCTTTATTTGGAGTGAGTTATTATTAATAATCTGTTTAATTTAATAAGAACATATAATGGAGTAGAGGTGTTGTTCTTGCTGTTGATAATAGCTGTTTTTTGTCATTGTTGGCGTTGCTTACGGTTTATTTTGACATCATTGGTCTTGAAAGTACTTACGCCTTACAAAATATTAATGCAACGAATTCGTTGGTCAGTCGCCGTTTTTGCTAAGTTTAGATAATGAACCTAGTAAAATTACCATTTTGGCTTATTAAAACTAATTTGTTATTGTATAAATTACTCTAAAAAATAAATCAAGTTCAAAAGTAAACTAAAAATACAAGAATAAAAATTCCGGTCGGTCTATTTTCTTTAAATCTGATTCATTTACACGTTTTCGTTACAATTGATAATAATGATAAGAAATCCGTGATAGTACGATCATGCCGGTTCAGTGCAATAGCCAAAATTAAAGTACAACTTCGGTAAAAATAAATTTATCTTGAATCCGAGGTTGAGCGCCGACTTATCAGTTAAAATTTCTAATTTCAAATTTTACACTTCCGTAATTGACCACGACAAAAACAAAACTTGGTATTTATAATTAATTTCTGAAAGTCAAGATTTACATATCAGATTGAGTGACCCAGACCTAGTTACGATTTTTTCTCTTTACCTTTTTCTCTTCGTCGTCGTCAGCCAATCGCAGTCCTCTGCTGGACATAGGCCTCCCCAACCCTCATCCAGCCTGCTCCGACAACCTTGCGTATGTTGTCGGTCCAGCGGGTCTGAGGGCGTCCTACACTACGTTTGCCAAGACGCGGTTTCCACTCCAGGACTCGTCTGCTCCAACGGCTATCGGTCCTGCGGCAGACGTTCTCTCTTTAAAATTTAGAAATGTTTATCAAGTCTCTTTGTTTTCTAAAAACGTGGAGACATCGAAATTAAATTGTAATCATTACCCGACTACGTCGAAGCAAAAAGGAGGGTTATGATTTTATATGTATCTATGTGTGTTCATCTTTTCCCTCATAACTCCTAAACTAGTTATCATAAATGGACAAATGAGGTGTCGTTGGAAGCCTCTTAATCGTCCGCTAGTAATAGGTTACATGATGTCACCTTAAATTGACTACAGCGCTCTCCAAGGGACTTAAAGTAAAGAATTAAAAAAAAATTTTTTTTTGATGGTGTCGTGTGAAAGAAAAAACTTTGTTAACACATTTTGCAACTATGTAAAAAATAAGTTCTAAAACTAACACCCGACTACTGAAAAGTATGAAACAAGAAAATTCCGTAAAGCCGTAGTCATTTGCCACTTATTCTAACAAAGTAAGGAAAAGTGATATACGGGATCTTCTTGTTTTTTGAAATTGTAATGATTTCGAAAGTGTCCAAAACAAATGAAGTTCTAAGTTGCAAAAAATGCAGCCGTTTACATGAGATTTATACATATCTATTGAAGAAAAATCCGAAAACCGTTCTTAAAATAATATACTATTCGGCATGGTATCAAAGTTCGAAAAATCATAATTGTGAATAATTTAGATATGCATAATAAGGAGAATCTTATAGATAATAAATAATTAATGTGTCATTCAAAATTATTATAATGATAATAATTAAATTTGAAATAATTGTGCAATCTTAGAGAAGTTTTAATTTAATTAGGTAAGTTAACTTTGTTAACAATTATATATTCTTTTCATTATTTCATAGTTTTGGTGACTATTTAAACTTTGAGAAAAAAGAAAGAAGAAAAAAAACTTCTCGAAACCTATCAAGATATTGAGAAGTTTTAATTTAATAACGTGTTCGTATTGTCATCGTCAGCCAGTTGCAGTCCACTGCTGGACATAGGTCACTCTAAGCACGCAGCAAACATCCCGATCCTCCGCGATCCCCACCCAGCCCGCTCCGGCAACTTTGCGTATGTCCAAGTCCAGCGGGCCAGAGAGCGTCCCACGCAGCCTTTGTACAGATGCGATCACCTATCCAGGCTTCTACTCCAACGGCCATCGGACCTACGACAGACGTGGCTAGCTCATTGCCTTTTCAGCTTGTTGATTTTGCGAGCTATATCGCTCTCGCGAATGACCTCATTTCTGATTTTATCCTTGAGCGAGACTCCAAGCAGAACTCGTTCCACAGCACGCTGAGCAACTTTGACTCTGTGGAACAGCACCACTATCAGGGTTTACGTCTTACATTGTATGTCATCACAGGTAGTACACATTGCTCAAAGACCTTCGTCGTTAGGTATTGCAGTCGTCAAGTTGCAAAAGTAGTCACTCCTGGAGGACCTATTTAGGTCGTTCACCATTTTATTAAGCTCTTCCAGTGTCTCTGCAAAGATACCAATGTCGCCAGCAAAACGAGAATGAGAAATATACTCTTCGTTGAAGTTGACGACTTTTCCAATCCCGTTCAAGGTTTGAAGACGTCCTCCATCACGTTAGTGAACATTTTCGGTTATATCATGCCCCCCGTTTCACCATACGACGCGATGTTCTTTTCTTGAAGAACAGAACAAACACAATCTGGGACCACGTTTCTGACGTAGTGCCGCGGTGGATGACGGCATTTAAGAGTTCCGCTAAAGCTTTTGGACGAGTATTCCACGAGCCTTTAGGAGCTCAGTTGACGTCAACATCCGGGGCCCTCCCATTTCGGAAATGTTTGAAGGCCGCACTAATTTCACTTACGTCAACATCCGGGATGTCTTTCGTGTAATGGCACGTTAGAGGTGCACGTGGGTCTGCGCTGTTCTGAGCTAGAAGTTTGTGTACTTACAGAAGTTCTATTGACTACTCACTTGAGTAGTCCATAGAACTTCTTAATCTCCTTCAGATCTGGGATCTCGATGTGACTATTGTGCCATCCAATGTTCTTAAGCTTTATAAGACGCCGCGTGTGGCATTACAAATCAGCAGATAGGCATGAAATGCGAGAATATCTCGGAGGGTCCCTCGATCTGCGCTGACACCGTGATGGACTATTCTGCAAGGAATGGAAATTTTCCCATCCATTCATCCATTCCCATTAAAAGGCCGGCAATGAATTTTGTGGCACCTCTGGTGTTGCGAATGTCCATGTGCGGCAGCATTCACTTTCCATCAGGTGATCTGTCAGCTCGTTTGCTTCTTATCCCATAGAAAATAACTTCTAAAATATTGGGATTTGCCCAATGTTTTAGAATTTTTTTGAGGATACCACACGATATAAATTAAATTCGCCACGAGTTTGATTATTCCTAATATGTGATTCGATCCATTTGGTTCTAGTTTTTGTGCCTAACGGGCAACTAACATAGCAAAAGCAGCGGCGGAATTGTATTCTAAAGAACTGTCTATTAAGTCCATGAATAATGTACTTGTTGAATTCATTGTTGCTGCTAGTATTTTGAAATAAGAATTCTTTATTACAAAATGCGTGCGAATA
>DVXP01004347.1:0-10450 GCA_018235645.1 Junonia grisea
AGAGCGAGTCCTTCTGACACAGGTTTTAAACTTAAAAGAAGGTCTCTGCCTTATGATTGTTAAAGAAATTTGTGAATGTAATGTAAATAAATAATTTTTTTTTTTTTTTTAATGCAAGGGCCCTGGTAAGGAACATTACTAATTTTCTTTAAAATTATTCAATTTGATGATGCAAATAGACACTTAACAACAGTGAAGGCAATACTGATTTCACACACATAAATAATTTTATGCCTATTTTTTCGTGTAAGTACCAATAAAAATAACAATTAAATATTTCTACTACTGAAGTTTAGGTATCAAAAAGGTTTCATGTAAGTATTTAACGTGTACTGTTGCTTTGTGATTTGCTAAGTAATAGCGACGACAGCCTTTTGTTTCAGTAAGGGGGTGAGTAGTATCCAAGTTATAATATAAATTCCCCTCCCTTTCTAACAATATTGGAAAAACGTCTAGTACGTAGATATTTTTTATTAATTATTATTTATAAAAAAAAAAAAATAAGAATATTTTGCTAACGTAATCGCACTTATAATGATACTCGTACTTCAAGTAAATTATTTGATCTTTATGTGCTTTTGTTATACTAATAATAGAAAATTTAGGATATGAACCATAATGATGTAGACTCTACATGGTAGAGTTAAGTGAAATCCGTCCAATAGCGAATTATACACGATACGTAATAGCGAAGTATGTCCAGAAATGCAAATTCGATAATATTAATAAAAATAGCGAAGACGATACCTACAGATAACAGTAAAAATAGCTTTTACTATAAATCTTTTTTACGAAAAAAAATGTCATGTTGGTATGTTTGAAACTGCTACAGTTTCGTTACATGCAAAGACCGTCTCGTATTAAAATAGTAATGTCGCAAATATAATAGAAAGCAAAAGCAAAAACGCGTAGAGGCGGAGAAGCCATCATTCAGAAGTGGGTGTGATATCTGGTGGTGACCGCATCTGCTCAAATTAATTTATGTTATTATATTAATATTCTTACTAACGCTTTTTCAACATATATATTTTTGCCTGTAATTTAAAGTTTCAGATAGCAAAAGCAAAATGAAATTGTATTCTACATAACTGTCAGAGACAGATAGGAATTCGGATAAAAGCGACACCAACATAAAATGCAATATTTCTCCAATGTTATTTACAATTTCATATTACAGGGTATCTTTATATTTTTAATAGGTAATTACGACAGAAAATATTTCGTTTTAGTTCTTTAAGTAAAGAGTTTACTCTGAAATACTATATAAATATGATCAATCCACAGCTTACTACTTCTTTTTAAACATAATCGAAGCGGTTATTTGTACGTTCATTGAAGAGCGTTCTCTGGGTGCTCACGCGCATAGTGTGCGGTCGGCATTCAAGGCACATCCCTCATTGTCCCATTGTCCGTCTGTCAGTGGCATCCCAAATACGTATTCTCTCTAGGTAGTTGAAAAAATCAATGTTTACCTTTATACTCGAGCACATATTTTTATACAAAGTAAGCTTCTATAATAAGCAGCGTTTACAGAATAACGCTTGTCTACAATGGGATAATGTGGGCTGGAATTAAAGGTGTGATAAATGGACGTAACTAACGCATCTAATGACGCAGGCTCGACGAGAAAGTATTGTACGCTTTAACTTATCGTGAAGATAACGTATATTTTTAAAATATATTCATTCCTTATCACCTTAAGCGACCTATAAAAATAATAATATATTTTCAATGTCTAAATTATCTGTACCTGTAACAAAATTATGAATTTTAACGATTTTACACTATAAATTTAAAAATTTCAGTTATATATTTCTTGAAACGAATAAACTTTTATTTTTCAAATGCTTTCCCTTGGCAGACCAGATAATTGCGCAGCTTAAAAATAAATTGACCGTCAATAAACGGGAACAGTGTGTATTAAGGCTAAGGTCGGTAATGTTGGCACACACTTCGCCAATTGCTATTCAGTTCGACGCTGCTGTTCGCACCAGTAACAATTTTGTAATTACATATTTTATCACCATTATAATGTTCTGATTCGTTAGTACTTACTTTATGTTGATACGTAATTAGATGCTTTCGTACACCGACAAAATAGTTTCTGGCAAATAAACGCTATAAAAACACGATTATACTGCCTGTTAGCAGGGAAGTGATAGGAGATGTCTTAATTGTTTATCACATCTACATTAAAGAGAACAACACGATTCTTGTACGACACGTTGCAAAACAACTCTCTTTATGATTTGTTTTTGTCCGAGAAGATATACCAGATATCAAGAGATGACATGGAAAACTTTCTTGTGGCTGCACACAGCGGGCCACTGCGCGGGCGCACTGGGTGGTCAGTTGATTCGAGCACATTGTGGCAGTGAGTATAAACAGCCGACCACAACTATAGCGTAGCCGGACGTTTCCGTGCGGATGTCGGAACAATCAAATTTCTAAGCGAGAATGTATAGGAGCATTAAAATATGTATTTCGCGAACTTGACAAAGAAATTCGGGAAACGTTCACTTTTTGATTAGCTTTGTAACAGTTATCATTTATTTATGTATTGATAAAATTTTATTGATTTTCTCTTCGTTAAATATATTTCAACAGTTTATTTTATCACAAGATCAAATTGCCAATTGTTTTATTTTCTTAACTTTCGAGGCTGTTTAATGATTCAAAGCGTGATTTATTATTTCACTCGAGTTACCCTATTCCGTGTCTATTCAAACAGTTCGGTCTAACAAGCGCTCTCACAATAAACAAAAGGATGAAACAAGTGTCGAAGTCGTCACTTAATAAACAGTAATAACTGTGGCAACATCGTGGGAACTGAGTCGCCAGCGCATTCGCATCCGGACATTACCTGACTTAAGATTTTTTGCGCAGTAAAACACTCGTAGCACTAAATAGATGTCCATTGAAATATTCTTTAGAGTGTCCGCTTTTGGTTCTCTTCAATAGATCAGAAATTATTCATCTTAAACTCGTTGAAAGACTCATACAAATCAAAAACAAGTGTTCTTACTCATACCATGAAAAGTTTTCTTATAAAATGCGAAATAATTACAATTTCAATTCTTCTGCTTATCAAAAGTTTAGACTGAAACGTTCAAAATCAAAATTTATTTTTAGCTTTTTTAATGCGTATGTTTTTGATCGAAATGACATGTGACATCGAGAAGTAGGTATATGTTTAGAGGATATTTCAGTGCCGCTACACATAGAACACTTTCTTTTGATTATTAAGTACGTACTTACATTAAATTGTTAACCTAATAGAGCTTTTAAATTTGGAATTTAGTAACTGGTGCCTATTTTATTTACCAGTTAACTTGCACAGAACGCTCGCTTAATTTAAAGAAAGCAAGCTTAAAATATAATTTAAAAAAGCCATAATTTATACAAAGTACTCTCACTCGCACTAATCCAGCGCACCAATGAGACTCAATGGACGAATGCAAAAAATACATGAATGAAAATACATTAGACGGACAGCGTAAACAAAAAACTACCTGCGAGTGGCCCTTACTACAACGAGTTGTAGAACTTATGAATGAAATATATGAATGAATGAATGATTGGGCCGAAACTTCCGTTTCTTCAATAACTGGACCCAATCAATTTTACGCATCACACGGTTGCATAAAACTTAGTTCAAATAACTTTACCACGGTAATAGTGCGTTTGAATGGAAGAAATTCGCTAATGTTACCCGCATTGATCCCGGTGCAATAACAAATTATACGATTGAACGCCTCTGGAGAATATATTGAACCCGGGGTTTGCGAGTATTAAAAAAATACAAACAGATTGTACGGAATGGAATTTGACGAAAATAGCTACTTAAAAAAGAAAAAGTACAACAGACGCCTATTTTATAATTGTCTTAATTATTATATATATTTTTTTTCTTCTAAAACTAAGTATTTTCATTAAATTACGCAGGAACGCAACGCAAACGTTTAACCGTATTTATGCCGTACGAGTATACCCTATAAATCTTTAATTTAAGTTAAAAAATACGTAGGTATACCTACATACGGCTGACAAACAATAATATTTTATTATTTATAGTACCTAACACATTTAATAAATTGTATACAATTATTTTCATGAGAACTTATTACGTCCATTAATTAAATCTAAAGTTAATTAATAATACCTATTTATTGAAGGAAAATTCCAGATTAGATATAAGTACATGTATAATTAGGTAATTGCAGTGTTTTCTTGGTAGATGTACATGTGTAGGTATGTAGTAGCGCGAAATCTACGCTCTAATCAATATTATTACCAATTAGGTACCAATCATTGCGATACTTAATGTTATCGAACAATACCAATAGATAGACATTAAATCGTTGTTATCAATATTGTTTATTATCTTTAAATATTGTAAAAGTACTTCACAATGTAGATAAAATCAGTATTTCTTATCAAAATTATATCTACACACGTCTCCTTACAAAGACTTACCTACTGTTACATGGAAAAATGTTTAATTATGTCGATACTTTAAAAGTAATAAGGACTGTTTCATCAGCAAGGTCCGTAATAAAAAATACATAGATTTTACCCAAAATTTGAGTTACTCATAACGTGGACTTCGGCGACAATCTGTCTGCTGCGGCTATAATGGTAGCACGTTAATGTTCTCTCTTATGTTGAGATTACAAATCCTTTTAAGGCGCGATGCCTTGACGTGGGTCTTCTTTCCGGTGGCCAATATAATGGAGCCAATTATTATAAGCTAAACCCACGCGTAGCTATCTTTAAAGGCCCTTCAGTCCGGCTTCCGAATTTCAAAGAATCGGCGGCAAAGAATAGCTAGAGGATTAACGTAATATAGTTTATTTATTTGTTGATAGGTGCATCGAAATGATTTGTCACTTGCTAAAAAACTTGCTTTTTTACTGAATGGGTGAATTTATTTCATCCTGCTTCGCAAATGTGAACAAATCTATAAGAGTTTTTATCATTGCAAAGTCCAGCGCTTGTTCTTGTCAGCGGACGGACACCCCGCTGTAATCTAATTTACGCGTTTAACGTAGGTTCGTATAAAAAGAACAAAAAAAAAAGTAATTTTTGTTTACAAATAAGAGGTTTTCCACTTATTGAATAAGTATAAAATAAATTTTACACAAAGTATTATCGAAATTGAGTTAAGAAATTTTAAAAACTGCGTAGTGGAAGTCTAAAATAATATTACACTAAATATTTTTATATCTTAAATGCAAAACCAAACTTTATTCAACGAAGCTTTATTCTAATAAATAAAGGGCATAGTTGATTTATTTTTAAACAGCCTTTTGAAATGAAATGTGTATCATTAATAAAACATAGTGTATCAAATCTTTAGAACGAAATAATGTTACAAAGTAATATGAGTAGATACTTATTTCTAATTGTAAAGTATTTTTAATTGAAAAAGATAATGACTTTATACATACGATATAATACATGTGCTACAATATATACATAATGAAAGAGGTAACAACCAAAAATGTGTATTGCAGTTGTTATAAAATATGTAAAAAGTTTGTTTTTATTTTATTTCATTTGATTAGAATAGATATGAAAATATTTCAGTTTCAAATCAACATTTTACTGTATCTATTCTAGCATGACTCTATACTCTGTAGAAACGAAAGTAGCAACTCTCATCATTAAGCCATCAGCTGGGCTGATTTGGTCGAGTTTTGATAAAGATAATTAATCATGTCTCAACAAACCAAATGACCATTAGCCGCCTGCTGAATCACGCAGCGAACACGGTGGTCGGCCGAGAGCTCAATACGAATAGCTTCAACACAGTAGGCACTCGATAATTCAAAATTATAAGAATTATCCCGTGCCAAGATTTTAAAGCTATAAAAAAGACAAAATTGAGACACAAACTTACCACATGCCACTGGACTGAATTATGGTCAGCTGTGGGTCAATAAATTGTCTATGAGCGTTGGTGGGCAGTAATTATAATCTGTGGCTCGTTAACTGACGTTTGACAGCTCTTTCACAACAATCAGCGGGATGCAATTATATTAGATACATTAGCGACCGGAAGCAAGTCAACATTGACGTCTCAATTCCGTTCTTCCTGTCACAGCAAGGGGAATATCTGCTTCGGCTGCTGAAGGATGGCTATATGGAGCATTATTCGCTTGCCACAAATACTTTTAACTTAAAATAAATTATACGAGGCACTTTTATGGAAAAAATCAATTTACCTAAAAGTATCGTATTTTTTTAAAGAAAAAATGTTTTAAGCTCATTGACTCACGGGAGTGTGTGACCACGATCACTGTAAAGTATTCGAAAAGTCGCCGTCGGGATGATATAAAAATAATACTTATACGTCCTTTAAATCCATTATAAAACACCTAGTTTGATTCCAATGTGTAATAAACACGAAAACCTAAGCAACCTATTTTGATTGCTGATTATAATTATTTACCTATGGTAAGTAAAAAAACTGTTTTTTTTTTTGTTATTTAGTTCACGTAAAATCAGGATCTATAAAAGTCCCCTATTGATACAAGCAGAGTAGGAAACTTTTAAATAGAACGGACAAGCGAGTCGTAATAAACGCGCTCGCTTCATATCGATTTTTCGATTTAGCCGCCCCTGCTGATAACGACAGACGACAGGTAACAGCCACATCACGGATTATTATAAATTTAGTCTTTAATAGTAAATAGGTATATTAAAAATTTAAAAAAAAAACATACCTTAACGTTTTTTTAAAATTTCGACCTACATTGAATTCAAAATAAAATTTGTATATAAAAAAATCAGCACAATTTAAATAACTATTTGATACAGTAAATAAACTTTTTCCAAAGGTTACATAAAACAATAACCTACAAATAAGTAAGTAGTAATTGTATCGTATTTTAATTAACATACGCATATACCTACGTACAAGCAAACATATGCATGTTTATTATTGTGTTATTATTAGGTACATATATATGTTTAATATGTCTTCAAGGTTTGTTAATTGAATGAATATTAAAAGAATAGATTACATTATAATTGTGTAAATATAAATTCCGTTTAATTTTACTATGCTTTACGAATAAAAAAAATATACTATATATTATTACTAAAAAAGGACAGAGGATACAATTAGACAATGCAATGATAATGGTACCGATAAAAAGCCCAATAAAATAAAGTATAGCATTAATAAAGATATACGGCGATGTTGCGCGGGATTTCCTTTGATTGGGCGGCGATTTATCGTGCGGAAATGCCGTTACTCCGTAATATTTCCGCTTCGGACTATTCATTTTCCCGTTTTTTGCTAAAAAAAGGGCGCGAGACAACTTAATCGAACTACTCCTTAGAACTTCTCGGACCCCCGCTGACAAGGCACGGATTATTTTTTTTCTTTCTTTGTAATATTTATTGCATTTAGAAGAAAAAAAAGTGATATTTTTACCACTAGCATTATTTCCTTATCAATGATTCATAATTATTTTGTAATTTGTAAATTTTATTTGATAATATTACCTTTTTTGTTAATGTATAAAAATAAATATAACAGTCAAGAAAAATATTAACTAATAATTTATTTTATTGTTTATAAGCTATGAAATGAAATAAGAAATATATTCTAAGTAAACACATCATCATTAGTTTGCTTATTCAATAAAACGAATGGTTAAACGCGGCCTGTGCGGCCCTACGGAATCGAATCATAACCCCAAAATGTTCGCATCCGCCAACGATGATATATACGAGGGTATTTCCTGACACCGGCCAGTAGCTACTTGATTTAGCGGAAAGTCAGATAAAACCTAATGCGAACAACAAAAAAATATATCACAATACCAGCGCCATAAATATGACGGCCTGTCGTAAACCTTTATGTCTGTGCGTTGTAGCTGGCACGTGAAAAATGGGCCTTGCGATACAAATAGAAAAACTAAAACATTTTTTCTGCGAACATATGATAGTTGTCGTTACCATTTTTCGTGGCGCAGTGATAATATTCAGGCGCTTGTTTCATAAAATTCAGGTGCTAAAGACGTTCATAGGTGTATGCTTAACAAAAGAAAGCTCATTGGAACGTAAATAATTTGTGTATTAAAGCATAAAGTTGCATAATTATCTTGCAATACTTTCTTTTCTGTAGTGTTATAATTACACAGCGACTGTTTTTTTCTTTTCAATTTGTAATTATATTAAATTTTTGTTGTATCATAATATCGTTTACATTTAAGGATAGCATAATTTGACACCATTATCAGCCTCTTGTACATTTACACCTAATTAGGTACCTATATATAAAACCTTCCGAAAAATTGTAAAAAAAAATACAAATTGTACATCCAAAGTAATCCGTCGTTTATTTTTTGAAAATATAATAACTACCTACATTTCAAAATTTCAATAATAATTCTCTATTATCACTGTAATGGCTTTATCAACATTTTAATAGCAGGCCTTAACCCACATAGCCGCGTCTTGGAGGCACGTCAACAGGCAATTTCCAAAGCGAAAATCATCGCAGTGAACTGAGTTATTAATATTCGTTAGGTACATAACGTGTTTATTAGCGACGGCTATAACCCGCGGCTGAGGGCGGGTTAGCCGCAAAATGGGCGCAGCGCGTGCCGCCTGAGCTCTTACAATGTTCTTCAAGCCCAGTACCGTGCTTGATGACTTTGATTTACTTATTGGATTAACTGCGATCCGTGTAAATCGTGAAAATGCAATTTGTGCTGTTCATAAATGATTCAGTGCTGTTTAACTGGGATTTTAGCACCGGGGTGCATTATTTATTTTCTCCTACATTCAATTTAATTCATGATATTTTGTTGTAAATGTTATAGCAGGATATATGTAATTAATGTACAAAAACAAATTTGTTTTGTCTCAAAAAAAAAGTCTGAAGGTATACCCATACTTTACCTATCAGCTGATACCTAAACTTTTTAGGTATCTTCAGCAATAAATTCACTGCAATTGCAAACGAATCCTTAACAAATTTTATGTACTGAAACTACATCATGTTTGTGCTGTTTGTTTTAATCAGTTAATTTTATATTCCACATAATAAAACGAATATCAGCTATCAAATATAATAGCAAAACACGAATAGGTATGTATACGTTTAGATAATTTACTTTATCACCATATCAAGGAACAAGCAAACGAGCAAGGTGTGAAGTGTAGTGCATCAATGTCCTTATCGCGTTTCAACTCGATTGCACGCTGGCCGGACACCGCTCGTCCATCATAACGATATTGCGCTTACACCAACAATATTGTCGCATTAAGCCGTTCCCTGACACACTATTGTACACCCTATTACCTTTCAATAAAATCTAAACTCGCTGGATACAAATAATACGACAATGTAACTCTCCCTTACTACTGGATGACAAGTTAGTGTCCAACCAACTTAACTTCAACTGCTGTTCCAAGATGACAAGCGGTAATGTAATTAAATGAAAGTCATGACAGATGTTTGATTATGTTGTTTTGGTTCAAAATATAACTTACACACAAACATCCTAGAAACGTACCACAAGTTTTCCCGTATAGGCGCAGCAATTAAGTACAAAAGTCTCAAAAGTTTTCCGGAGTTTTTTAAATCATTGATTTTGTAGATTTTAAGGTGCTCCTTTAGAATTTCAACTCTGTCACCTTTGGTATATCACCTATCGTTGACGCGTCCTTATTGGAAAAAAAATTGAACAACAACTGACAGAGTTTTCACGTAGTTTAGTTTACTTACTTTTACCTTTCTTATAGAACTACAAGTTATTTATTATTGTTTTCACCGCACTCTACAATAAAAGATACAAGAATAATTTAAAAATTAAACCGGCTTCAAAAAACCGAAATTAATGGAAAAAATATCAAAATAAAACCCAATCACACAATTAAAACACCGATTTCTTTATTTTGAAGTCGGTTTAATTTTTTTTTAATTTGTATTTCGTAATTTTTTATTAGTTTTCATCCAAAAAATTTTCAAGATTTTCATTCTCTCCGCCGATATGCTAGGCCGTCACATAGGCCTACACACGTTTTATTCCATAACTCAAAAACTACTGAACCGATTTTCATTAATTTGTACCATACCCTAAGTTAAAGCAAATGTAAGCCAAAAATATCATTCAAATTCGTACCAATAGTGTAGCAAATATGAGTGGAGAAACATGCAAATATTTATTTATTTATTTATTTATGCTTTATTGTACACCACAAACTTAAAATACAGATAAGTGAAAACTCTTAAAAAACTAACTTAACTTTACTTGTGTAGTACAACGGGCGGTCTTATGGCTAATTAGCCAAAATATAAAAATATACAAACATACATTCACTTTTGAAATTTGGCACACATGTTTAGAAGCCAATATACCTAGTCTTGCCATAAATATTGTAATAAAGAAAAAAGAAAATTGTTAACTGCAAATAACATTTATTACTT
>DVXP01004348.1:0-10449 GCA_018235645.1 Junonia grisea
AATAAAAACCTGCAACACTGGAAATGTCATTTTACTGACTCGAATTAAAAATCTTGGTATAGAAAGCTGTGATTATGTATGAGTATACATATGAATAAAATCTTTAAAAAAAAATTGTCTTCCCTATGTGTTAAGTGAGACCAAACAATTTTTTTTATATATCCCATGCTGTGGGGTATCGTTGGATAGGTCTTTTAAAAATATTATAGTGAATTTAAAAGGAAAATTGTCACGGCTGCCTAGGCTTTTATAAGTTATCGAGTTAAAGTAAAAAGAAATATTTCACACAAATTTCATTGAAAATTGTTAATATAAACATGTTAGTTGTTAAGAATTAGGTTAATTTTAAAGATTATGCATACTATTGAATGTCTGCATATTATGATGGAAACTACGGAACCCTTCATGCGCGTGGCTCGACACGCACTTGGCAAATTATTTTTGTTTGACTTATAATATCAAAATCCAATTAGGTAGTTGCTTTCCGTTAGGTACTTTTCCCTCGATGGTATATGGATTCCTTTAGAGTCGAAACAACTAAAAGGTAGTAAGTAGATAAGATGCTTAAGCTTCTTTGGCTTAAGTCTGCGTAGCGTTTGTAAGCATTTTTCCTAATTAACTCAGTGAACTGAATAAGTACGTATTGTAAGATCATAATATACAAGAATAAATTAAGTATATAAGAACTACTACCAGCAGACTTCCACACCTTTGCACGCGAATGCCTAACTGTTTCGAAAAAATATATTCATCGGAAATATGAAAGAATTTATCACAAATACGTTTGAAACAAAGTAAGGTTTTTAATCACTGGCTCATGCCGACTTTTCATCACGATTCAGTCAAGTAAGTACTTACTACAAGTACAGTACAAAGTACTTACTTTGGCCACTGCCTTATATTGAAAATAATATTATTCTTCCGTAGATCCGTCGAAGATGTGACTGCCATCACTATGGCATGCTCAGATTCCCAGAAATGGAAACGTAACGCGTTGTGTTTTTCCATGTTCTCTAGGTAATATCCTAAAACGGATACCCTAAAACCTATAGTTTCATACACCTCGAAGTAACCGTGGTCGAAATCTAAAGCATTTTTACTCTAACAACACTTAAAATATGATACAGAACTCGTTATCTAGCGTCGCTGCTATTATGGTCAAAGAATTCTTACTTGGTTTTGTTCTCGGCTCGGAGACATTGACCTTCTGACTCATCGGAAACTCTCGGGTACGTCCTTGCATCGTCCTTTGGCCGTTCCAGTCAGTTCTATGTCTATTTTTTATCGTTTTCGAGTATCAGGGCTACCAGACGATTAAAATTTTAACGAATTGTTTGATTATTTTTATTTATTAAAGATTATTTTTTTTTAATGAAACAAAATTACAATTACTCAATAGGTACCTTACTTCATAATTTATTACACCAAAACAGCGGTACTTTATATTAGCAACTTATGAAATGGTCACTCGTATGTTACGGTCAAGGTATTCTGCCAAATAAGTCGCGAGTCTGAGAGCCTGTGGCGTAAATGCAAACGATGCAATCAATATTCAGACTTGCTATACCTTTTTGGCACAAGATGCTTAAATGCTAAAATTTAAAAACTTTCAAATTGACCTCGCAAAAACTTGTTCTCAGATCCTTGTGCTAGTTTATTCATTGAAGTGGCAACCCTACATGCATCTTACCAGCCGCGACACCTCAACGGCCACCCGACCTGCCTCAAAAATTACATTAATTGATAAAATGATATGCGTCTGTTTTTTCTGCGGTTAAACTTACTCGAGTGAAACATAAGGCCGTTATATTGCTGCAAATAAAAAAATGTGTATCCTTACTAAAACTATTAATGGGAAATTGAATTTGGTTGTTTGTTTGTTTATTCCGGTATATGTATAGTTCGAAGCCCAGATTATATAATAGAATATTTTTATTCCGAATAATTAGATGTCCCGAGAGAACAGCGTTTTTATACCCAAAGCGATTATAATCGACATTCACGCGGGCGTAGCGTAATATTAATGCTAAAGATCGGTTTAAACATCAAATAATAACCGTTTATAAAGGTATGCCTGTATAGCGATAGGTATATGAATCACCTGTGAAAGTTGAATTTCTGAAAACCTATAATACGTTGTTGAATCCTCATAAACATGTAGGTACTTTCTCTTTCTCAGAATCTCGCAGCTAATCGTTTTAGCAGATGATTTAACATCAAGTATTGTTGAAAAAAACAAGTGGCAAAAAACGAACTGAAAGTATTTCATAGCTGTTGCAGATGCTAAAAATAAAAAATAAAACTACGGAATGTACACAGCACGTAGTTGTATAAAAACTGACAAATACCTGAAACAGGTTTATCAATAATGGCGCCTGTAGTCTGCATTGTTAGACTTCTAGTGACGTCATAGACTTTCACGATCTTAGTGGTGATCATTTTGAGGTTGTATACCTAAATAGTTACCAGCTATATTTATTTTTTCATAAAAAATTAAGCAAACAAGCCGACCGGTCTTGTCGTCTGGTGTAAAATGATCAATACTGCGCCGCCAACAGCTTTATGGATTTAAATAAATTAAATAAGCCAAAACATTTGTTTTTAAACCATACCTACCCATTTACACACCCAACACACAATATTTTTAAAAACTTGTTTTTACGTAGGATTATTGCCTATTTAATCTCGTAATTTAAAAAAATTAAAAATAAAATGACATAATTATACCTACATACTTATTTCGTCCTTGACTCGTACAAATAGCTGTCTGTTTTTTTTATCGAAAATACACTTTTAAGTAATCTTACTTATAGGAATTTGTGTATTTCACATTGGCTTCAACAATTTAATAGGCGTTAATAGAAAATAAATGACGATAATACATTATCGAATCACGATACAAAGTGGCTTTGACCTTTTCATATAAAAAATAGGAGCTTATGATGTCATACGTCTGATGTCTGCGCACGCGCAGCCCACGTATCCATGCGCCCTTGCACTTCACGTGCTTCCTGCCTTTTCACAATTCCCATTCATACCGTCACGAACGAGTGGCCCCTGTTGCATATTATTACGAAATATTTCATAGTTCTTAAAGGTAACGTAATAAAGTTTATTATACAGATAGTTCTCCAACTAGTGCTCGACCATTCCGGTGCTGAATTACATTCTGTGTTGGAATTATTGAACTGTACCTAATGATATAATTTCTAGTTCGTTGATTATTTCCATATACTGGTATCTTAAGTTCTTTACTATAATTTCTCATAAATAATTATGTTTGTTACTATAATTTCTTAAATGATTTGTTATTGATCTTTCCTGAAATTATGTATATTTAAGACTGTATGTATGATACATATATAAGCGATATCCTTCAAGACTCAACATTCGTACCAAAATGCATTCAAATTTCAACAGATAAAGCGCGAAAACATATCAGCGTGACAGACTGAGTTACGTTCGCATTTATGAATATGAATTATTATTTCAGTATTATTTTAACAATGAGACCCTAAAAAAATTCACAGCATCGTTCCGCAAGACCTCGATTCAATTAATCGGGTTATGTGAAGCGGGGGCGATTCCTATCGTAAATGAGCGGACGCTCGAAACGGACGCCTGGGTTCCGTTCGTAATAAAAGATAGTTTGCAAAACAAAATATTGCAAACAAATTGGCTTAACAATGGACAAAGGTAACATAAATAAAGACAAAAGCAAGGTTAAATGACATTACCTAAGCCTGTGTAGGTTTGTGTTTGTAGGATTACTAGTACCTAATTAATTTATTATAATAGAAATTTCATTCTTCTAGAAATAAGCCATTGTGAACAATAATTTCATATGTTCAAAATTACCATGTAACAATTTACAGTGCAATAAAGAGTAGATATTATATAGAATAAGTAGTTATAACTACCTAGAAAATAACCTATGATATTGTTCTTCTTTTCAGGGAGAACCTGGGAGAGGAATAACATTCACAAGCACAGAAAATCCGCAACAACAGTCGAAAACATTTCCAGACATACGTCTGGTTGATGGTCCTTCAATATTAGCGGGCAGAGTACAACTGTTACACAGAGGACAATGGAGATCGGTTTGCACAAACTCAAGAAAGTAAGTTGAAATGAAACATTATTGAGATTTTATCTAAAACGTAGAAATGTGCTATTTAGCTAATAATGATTTCTATATAATTTCAGTTGGACCATCAACGACATGGAAACGGCATGCAGGCAATTAGGCTTCATGGGCGGAACGTTTTACAATTGGATGGATCGACAGCCAGGCCGACGAGCACGACTTTTACTCGAGGAACCCAAGTGTAAAGGCACGGAATACGACCTCTTTCAATGCGACTGGAATTCAAGACAACTGGGCTCTGGTGTATGTGATTACCATCCCGACCTCGGTATCCAGTGCCAACCTCATCACGATGATAACGAATTAAGAAATTCAGGCATCCATTGGAGAGGAATAAGATTCGAAAATGCAGTCTATGAGAGATTACTTACCGCTGCCAATACGCTTTATGTTCCAACATCGATGTCGAGATTGGCACATATCACTATAAAAAATGCAGGATTAGGAAGGGATAACAATGCAACTAGTACTTTAGATATAATAGGCGTCCCACCTTTAATGGAGGACATAGAAATATCAAATTCCGCCTTTAATGCTATAAACGTGACATCACCCGACGCTCCGATCATAATAAACAACTGCACAATACAAAATAATAGAGGGTACGGTATATATGTTAATTCCACGTACGGTATGACAAAGATCGAGAATTGCCTGATTCACAACAACGGCGGCGACGGGGTCAAATACGTGGTGCACGAAATGAATATAGATGAGAAGTTCGATCGAAGCGAAATCTTCGATTTATGTACCCTTGCATCGACACCTAGTCAAACGTTCCCGATACAAATGTCTATAGAACAATCAAGATATTCCAACATGGAAAGAGACTGCAATCAAAAATTTTACACGCGACCTGATCACGTTCTCACACTGAGCTTTTTAAAGATATTGACGAACAGAAACAATACCGGAGAAATATTTATATACGATGGATTAACGGCAAATGATAAATTGTTATTACATTTTAATATAAGAAACCACACTCGACCGCAAAGTGTGACATCGACAAGAAATAGAATGTACGTGAGGTTTCGCGCTGACACTAGAACAGATATAACTGGATTTTTGAGGCTAATGTCGGGAATTAGTAAAACTTATGATTTGAATTTAACAGACACTGTTATTTCAGACAACAATGGTAGAGGTGTTGTGATTGAAAATCTTCGTTCTCAAATTCATGTCCATCGGACGTCCATATCTAACAATAATCATGTAGCCGGCCTTCAGGTTGTGAATGGTGCAGGAGATGTGAATGTAACGGAAAGTAGAATATCTTTTAACCAAGGTGATGGTATTAACATCACTGTAACAGGAGGCAATCGAAATATCTCAAGAAGTATAGTGAGTTCAAACCAAGGATATGGTATAGCAATATGGTTGAATAATACTCAGGAAACAGAATATATTCCAATAAACCAAACTACCGTCATTGAGTATTCGGAAGTTTTTAAAAATTTAGATATTGGTATACTCCATGGCAACTTCTGTGGTGACAGCTGGGTGAACGTTACAGGCAATTGGTTTAATTCTAGTGTTGAAAGTACCATAGAAATAACCACATGTTGGAAATACAATGACCCAATAAAACTGCTCAATTTACAAATAGGACATAATCGATTCTATCAAAATCAACGAATACCGTTAAAAATTCAACCTGCACTTAATGTTAATGGAAGAATCGAATATAATTATTTTGAACATGGTGATTATGGGGCTATTGCAATACTTAATAGAATCGATGGAAAATATCTTGAAGAATTCGAGATACTACCGGCGAAATTTGATATACAGCATAACTATTTTTTTGCCAACAAAGGACCTTTTGTAGTAAATCTCGGACTGTCGCCATATAGTGATCTTCAATATATATTATTTACAAGAAATTATCTCCGAGAAAATAAGGTCAGGGAACCATTTGAACCACTGGAAGGTTTATCGTCACGACTTACTCCTAGAAGTAGAGTTGCTGCAACTATAGTTTTAGCGTCAAGCAATATTGACGTGTTTAGAAATATTATAAATAATCCCGAAGCACAATACGAAATTGGCTCACATGTTGAAGATCAAAGTAAAATCCTTAATTGTACATATAACTGGCTTGGATTTGGCGAGGAAGAGAAAGTATATAATAGACTGTTTCACAGAAAAGATAGATATAATTTAGCTAAAATTGTTTATATGCCCTATTTATTACATAGCAGTAATCCTGGTGCCACCCAAATAAACTATAATTCCTTGTATGTGCCGCAGTTTAACGTTCCCGGTACTTCAGTCGTTGGAGGTGAAGTCGAAGGAATAGAAATACTAAGACAAGGAGAGTATGATGTGGACAAAGATATCAACATCCGTCCCGGAGGCCGGCTTATTATACAATCTGGCGTAACGTTGAAATTCCCACCGGCTATGGGTATGATGATTGCTGGTAAAATAGAAGCAAAAGGAAAACGGCCTAATGATATTACGTTCACATTAAAGGAAGAAGTGACTATGACAAATGATAGTGTATACGAAACTGATACAGAGTTAGAACCTACCACTCCAGGTTATCAAGAACCAATAGTTCCAATTAGACTCCTTGGTGGCCGAACATCACATGAAGGAAGGTTACAAGTAAGAATAGAGAATAAATGGGGTACGATATGCAATTACAGATGGAACATAATAAATGCTGCATTAGTATGTAATCAACTTGGTTTGGCATTGAATCCTGATGATTGGTTTTTAGAACCTAATGAAATCCCTAGTGCTGGCACATCAGAAGACATTGTATTGTCCAATGTAGAATGCACTGAGTTCGACAATGATATAACTAAATGTAAGGCAGAAACAATGGAGAGCTTTGAAAATTCTTGTACACATGAGAATGATGTCGGTATCAGATGTTATGAAACAAGTTGGGCTGGAGTAAGGTTTAGTGTGATAGCCGAAAGAGCTGATTTACAATATGTAAGCATAGAAAAAGCTGGTCTTCTCGATTATTCCTCAAATTTATTTAAGCCTGCACTACAAATAGATTTTTCACGACATAGCCTTGAAAGTGTTAAAATAGCCAATAATTACCACGACGGCTTAGGAATTTTATACTCAGACTTATATGGCGCAGATGCTATTAACACAGTTCGTAATTCTGAATTTAGCAATAATAAAGGCAGTGGTATTAGTTTCAAGCAGTTAGGCTTAAAAGTTTACAGTTCGACGATAGAAAATAATGAAATTGCTGGAATCTCACATAATCCACACATAACTGGCCCGCAGCAGAGGGAAATAGCTGGTTGGTTTAACTTGGACCCAAGTTTCGACATGAATGAATCAAACTATCATCCTATTATGGTGCCAGCATACGAGACAGATATCTCATTAGTTAATGGAGAAACAAGACACATAGTTTTTACCAAGAATAACGGAGAAAATATTGTAAAAACTTACAATATTAAATGCAATCCCGGTTATGTACTTGGGCTTCAGCTACTAAACCCAATACACAATTTCTCAACAGAAAGTATATGCATATATGATTCTCAAAATATTAATGAAGCTAGTACTGTATGGTGTCTCGACCGTGATTTGTCTACATTTCCTACAACGAGTAACACATTTGGTGTAGTATTAAAATATGAAAGTGGTACAAAAGCTTTAGGTGGTGTAGTACTAGTAGTTAGTACAATAATAGCACCAGTGCAAAATATAAGAAACAGAATTATAAAAGGACCAGTACCAACTCTACAGGTTACAAATACAAAAATTAAAGGAAACACGAAAGGTGTAAAAGCTCTTTATTATAATCGCTATTTAAATGAACTTGGTGATCACTTTTTACGAAAAGCTAATGAAACCATTAAGTTATTTAACTGTGAAATAGCACACAATATAGAGGAGGCAATCTACATTAATACACCATTTTGGGATATTCATGAAAGCAATATAACGGAAATAACTATTATGGTAAATAATAGTTTAATTACAGATAATGGTAAAGGCATTTATCATTTTGCGAGAGATTTAAGGAGTTCTAATAATTTATATCATTATGTACTACAAGATAATACCATAGAAAGAAACAAACACGGTGGATTTGATGTATCATTACCGTATGTGTGGCAATATAATGAAAATTTTACTCATTCTATTTACCTACATAATAATACTTGGCGTAATAACCAAAACTTTGCATTTGTTATTGATGGTCATTTTGCAGAAGTTAATATAACGAAAAATGTATTTACTGAGAACAATTGTAAAATGGGCTTAATATCTATTCGTGGTATGGAAAAGAAGATGAAGATAGATGGAAACTTTATCGAAAGAAACAATGGTCAATATATGGTACAGTTCCATATGGACAGTCAAAGTGAAATTATGGGATTCGTTTACGCTGTATTTGTATATAATCAAGTTAAAAATAATAAATTCATATCGCAAATAAATCGTGGTTCCCTTATGAGAAGCATCGATCCCACTTATGTTATAGGATTCAAAGGAATTCAGAAAGTAAAAGTCAGTCGAAACCTGTTCGGAAATAATGCGATTCAATATACGTTAGTAGCCGGAATCAAAACTGCAAAAATAAATAATCTGTTAGATGTTACAGAAAATTGGTGGGGAAGTGCTGATGAGAAAGAAATTAGAAAACAAATATTTGATTTTGATGATTGGAATAATCATGCGATTGCAACATATTTACCTTACTTACTAGAAGATAACTTCGATTCAAGTGTATCTGTAACATTTAGCCCTGAGAATGTTATAGATGTAAATGAACTTGGAGGACGGCTAACAACTGATCTCACTTTAGACGCTCGTATCGCGCCATATATTGTAAGAACTGATATAACTGTAATGCCAGATGTTACACTCACAATAAATCCAGGAGTTGTCTTGGAATTTGCGCCAAATGTAGGTATACTTGTAATGGGTATTCTTAACGCGGCCGGCCATGGCCAACTACCGATTTTAATGAAGCCTATGGTACCTACATCTGAAGTTGAAGGTAACAGAATTGAGAAAAGAGATATCGGACAATATTCATCGAGTCATCGAAAACATAGGCGACAGTTAGAAACTATGACTATGCAAGAATCAATCAGATTGTGTACTGGGAGAAACTGTTCGATTAATGATAACAATATTGAAAGAACAAATGAGGGATTTTTAGAATATTACAATAGAACAACGTTACAATGGGTGCCAATGTGTGACAATCGTTTTACAGAAAGAAATGCCCAAGTCGTTTGTCGAGAATTAGGTTTCGACCCAATAAATGTATTTTTTGCTCATGACCGGCGAATCGAATACCACAGTAGTTCCCTTTCTCGAATATGGTCTTGGCCTGAACCTTTACAATGTGTTGGCACAGAAGACAGGTACGAAGATTGTCCAATTCGTCTCAATGGTCAACTATATGGTCACAGACATGAATGTAAATGGAATTCAGAATTTGTGTTCATCCACTGTGGTTCAAGAAATCTAGATGAAGGTCTCGAATATTGGGGTGGAATTAGATTTACTAATCCAGATTTCGAATATTCTCTGTATGAACATAGAATTCACGATCATCACACTCATGAAACGTTGAAAAAGGTCGAAAGTCGTTTGCAGCATGTTCAAATTGTTGGTGCTGGCATTTTACATAACGAAAAATCACCCGCTGTCCAAAGTATAATTAAAAACCCAGTTATTGAAAATGTAAATATAACCAGATGTGCTCACCATGGTATTAATTTAATATCTCCAACAGATACGATTAATATGATGTTCAATTCAATAAGCGATACATTAGGAGAAGGAATAAGTGCTATATCCTTGACTGGAGAAGGAAGGGAATCGGAAGAATCAAGTTTCACACCATTAAAGGATCTCAATCTCCCATATCACTTATTTTCATTAATTGATATCTGCGACAGCTCAAAAGTTATCACCATCGAAGAGAGAGTACTATTATATTACAAATACGATAACAATCCTGTTAATTGTGTGAAAATATTCAAAAGTATGTACAGAGTGAAACCCTTTGGGTTCAGACTGTTACAATTTAATTTATTTAATCACACTCTTAATTATGGGAAACGAGATTCGTTGACTCTTTACGACGGTGACATTTATAATATAACTGCGCCTCAAATTGGTTATTTAGAGAACGGATCACCAGATGAGAAGAAACTTTTCAGAACAAATGGAGCTAGTTTGAGTGTTAAGCTGTTCGCTAATGGCGCAGCATCTGTACATGGATTTATTGCTGAAATCGTCACGTTACCAATATCCGCCATAGGATTCAGTAAGTATATCTATCATTCATGCTGTGT
>DVXP01004349.1:0-10448 GCA_018235645.1 Junonia grisea
GAAGGAAAACATCGTGAGGAAACCTGCATGTGCCGGAAGAAATTCTGACACATGTACATCCACCAATCCGCAGTGGATCAGCGTGGTGGATTAAGCTCTATAACCTTATCTCTAATTGAAGAAGAGGCCTATGCCCAGCAGTGGGATATGTACAGGCTGTGTTACAACATAACATAGGTGCTAGTTAGCTACTACTATTAAAAGCCGTAACTTCGAGAATTTTGTCTAGCAATAAAATTTACTACTTGTTATAAAAACGATACAGAGAAAAAATAATTTTTAGCCATTTTCAATTAAAGGAAAAAACATGTTTGTCTTCTTAATAGAACGGGTGAAGTGGAGCACGGAGTTCAATCTTTTTCATGGTAAATTATAACAAAATTGAAAAAGGTAAGAGGGATGTGACAACCGCAGATAGTTAAAGATAGAAAAAGGGACTGATCAAGAACCTATTAACCCACGTCTCTTCGAAGATATATTACGTAATAATATTAAAGTAAAAAAGAAATTGTAAATAATAATTTATTCGCTTGCATTTTTTATTTGAATCTTTACAACTAAGCAACGAATTTTAAATATGTACATTATCAAAATGCTAAAATATTAAGCATATTTTAATTTAAGTAATAAAATAATTATAATACCCATAATATAAAATAATTTAGCCTGTACTACTGAAACATACACTAATTTTAACCAGCTAGATGTGCAATAACATCATCAAAAAAGCGTTTAATATAAAGGTCAACGCATATGTTATAGGCAGAGTGAATAATGTGGCCATAATTTATATTGGGCATAGTTTTTTTAAGATTTTGTTGTTTTTTAAGAGTTTCTCGTAATTCATATCTATACCCATTGCGAATTCAGCATTCCAGTATTAAGGGCCTTAGGGTCGAAGCCGCCAAAGCAGCAGACAGACAGACAGACAGACAGACTGACGGACATGCGAAACTGTAAGGGTTCTGCTTTAACCCTAAAATTATTCATTTACTGTATTTAGTTAATATCTAGTTATCTACTCTTCGAAAAATCTGCAGTCGAATAAAATTGTAGTTTTTAACATTAGCAACAGTAGCGTAGATAGGGCGATCCGCTCCGAGTATAACCATTTAAGGGGTAATACTTACTTAGGAAAAGTGCAAAAATGTGTAATTTCGCCTTGTTTTTTTGTTGACGCAGGGTAAATCGTCATATACCCGACTCCTGGGGGGATGTTGGGTTATGTGAGATTGCACTCACTTAAACCCCCGGCGATGGCCGCCACAGCACGGAAAACTGAAAGGCTACGGGATCACTTTCGCAGCACGTCCGCGGCCTCTTCCGTGCGGTGCTCCGCTCTTGGCTTGCGGAGCTCTTCTCAGGAGGGCGAAGATTGGTCTCGCCCTCCCCGCACCCCTCGCTGGTGCGTACACCGGCAGTCCGGAGCCATACCGGACTGCGGTTCTCCTCTAGGCCGCATGAAGTGTAATTTCGACCTACATTGCCAAAAAGGTCATCCGTATTCAAGGAGTGCCCATGCTATGCCGCAAATTGTAACAAGTTTTTAAGGAATTATGGGTAATTAATAAAATAGTTTTCAATATGAAAAAAATAATTTATTCATTAACTAAGTATAAAAAAATACTTCTAATTAAATCACAATTGTAATAGCGTTAAAGATATCACCTTTATTATGCTGTTAAGGTACTTTTGTTTATAGAGTATTTCTTCTTAACATCAAGTTTGAAATAGCTGTTAAATATTATTATACATTAATATATTTCTGAAATAAGTTATTACATTGTATTGTTCTTTATATATTAGAATTTTCTAATAACGTATATATAATATTGTGACAATATTTTAAGCAATATTAAGTTATTAAAACTTATTCATAAAAAGTACGACATTTACGTGAAAATATTACATCAAAAAAGGTTTTACAAACCTCCATAAATAAAGTGACGAGATGTGGGAAAGATAACTCGTAAGTATTTAAATCTACAATATTTCATTATTATCATTATTATTTTAGCGATAGAAACATGAAATGTTATTTAAAACATATGTATTTAAGATTATTAACAATGTATTTATTTTCAGGTGATTTCGTAGTTTCAATGTAAAATATATTACTATATAATCTATGTTTTTGACTTAGAATCGGTCACAATATATTAACACAAAATATATGCATTTATAATAAAAAAATAGCAACACCTTTCAATTTCCTTTCAACCAATCACAGATGCCAAATACATTATTTCTATTTACATTAATAAATATTTAATTACACAAAGATTACGTATTTAATATGACGCAGTAACATCTTTACATAAATAATAAATAAATATACCTTGCTTTTCATTTTGTACTTAAATACAATATAGACAAAATATAAAGCATTTATACGCGCGACATTTGAAAGACTTTTATTTATTATCTGTGAATGTGATCATTAAATACTATTTAGATATAACTTAATTACGATATGTAGCAGTACTCATCATTGAACGAACTATTAAGGAATAGATGAAGAAATTTTATTTAGGGTCTCTAGAATTTAAGATCCTTTCGTACCTCCCAGTAAAATATACTTATGTTACACGTTTATGCTGGCAACGTTCTTTCCAACATTTTTGGCCATGCAAAAATGGACACTTAATAGATAGACTAATTTTTAATTTAAGCCTGTTGAAAATGCCTTATTTAATCAATTTAGGCGCCAAACTAGCACCCATTGATTCAGTTAAAGCTAGAATGAACGTGTAACAACTCATACGCTTTAATTTTCAAACAACATGAATGATTTAATGTGTGAACGATCACACTATTATCAAAAAAAGTTATTTCGAATTTTAATAATAAACAATCTCATTAAGGAAATGCTCTACGATCTGAAGAATTTCGGTTTCCTAGAATCTCAGTGTATTCACGACAGTATGTAAGAAAGTATATTACTTTATTATTGAGTAAAACTTTTGAATCCAAATTATACAATAAAATCTTGCTCGGACGAGGACCAATTCTCAACACACATTTTTTCCCACAGAACTCATTGATTTTATTTATGAAAATCATTCCAGTAATAGGGACAAAAATTTTGTGCCAGGTCTATATGGAACAAGTAATAGCAATATATGACTTCAATATTGAGTAAAACGTTAGCTTTTTGTTGATAGATATACAATATGATCCTGCTTGGATGAGGACGAAATCTCAACATACATTATTATCCCTCAAAACTTATCGGTTTCAGATAGAAGCGACCTAATTTAAGGGACAAAAACCTCATTTATTTCCGGTCTATATAAGACAATGAGTAATAATCTCACAAGATAATTTTTAAAATTATCCCTACCTATAACTAATACCGTATCGTTTCGCAACTTGCGGCGTATGTGTGGTCGCCACGGCTAGCAAGAGAGGCACGTCGTTAACATCGATGTTAAGGGATTTGGTTAGAGTTGCGATATCGCAGAAATCTGTCGACATCAACATGTCGGCTAATGTTTTTGATAGCACGCAGAATTCACGGAGCTTGCTCTCGAGGTATAGGAGGCACTGTAACAAAATAACATCAATCGTTATACTTATTTTCTTATTACCTTACGACGTCTTACGCCTGGTCGATGTTTCTCCTATTTTTTGTATTATTTAAGAATTTGTACAATTCCCAAGACTTTTTTAACAGTAGCAGGAAATTCTAGCTTGTGTACACAAACAAAAAGTGTAGACGTATAAAAAAGCACATGTGCGTACAATGGACGGTGGATTTGTGGCTCAACCGTTGCTTATTTTAATTTAAAAAATTATGGGAAATAAAAGTACATATATAGTATCGTGTAGTAATCGCGGGTTCGATTATCACTCGATTCGGGTTTGATTTGTATTTTTGCAAACATTTGTTCCTAGATCTGGATGTTTATTCTTGTGACTCTACCCACCGAGCCTCGGAAAGCACGTAAAGTTGTCGGTCCCGATTGCCATCACAATCACATGATAACGATCGTTACTCATATTCTAGTCATGTAGGTAAATATTCTAGTCTAAGCCACTGGCTTGCCCTCTGGGTTGCGGAGGTGAGACGGCAATCGCTCTGCGTAAAATTCAGTAACCTGTCAATACCTAGGCTAGAAAAAGTAGACCCTGGTTAAGTCCGGGAAAATGCTAGGAAGAAGAACAAGTGTGTTACCTGTTGTGGTGGTACGCGAGCTAGTCTCATGGCTGGCAGCGCGTCTAACATGCCGCCTACGAGAGGAGACAGGCCGCCGCAGCCACACTCGCGCCCCACCAGACGCACCTCCCTACGAAAAATAAACTTTATTATAGTACGTCACTAGTCTGGACGTTGCTTTATTATATCCGAATGGATGTTATTTTCAACAGTTTCTGCGACAGTCAAATTTCTGGACTACGCTTTATTATAATATTATATATTGCACTGAATCGCATATATTGAATACGAGTATATACCACAAAATATACATATTTTGTAGGTAAACTAGAACTATTTTTTACATAACACAACAGCAGCAAAATGTATAAACAGCTCAACTTAACAAAATCAACATACCACGTGTTAGTGTCACCGACTATGGCGATGGCCTGCACGGGCGGGTCCAGCGTTTTGTTCAGGTACGATGTGAGGTCCAGGTCCCGTCGTAGTTCTACCTCCCACGTGCTGGGATTTGCGACGGTTCCTTTGACAAAAATAAAAAAAAATGTAGGAATATTTTGGTTTTTGAAAAGTGACAGCCCTAGGTTTAAGTGTCTGTTATCTGTTTGTCCGTATTTCAATTCTTTAACGGCAATATTTCTCATTTATTAACTAGGGCATTAATGTTCACTATAATAACTAATTATAAAAATCGATCAAGCATTAGCCGGAATTTTCATTTCTATTACTTATTTCGTGCAGCTGATTGCTTTCTTCTACAAAAATATTTAAAAACATACTTGTTATTTATTTTAAGATTCATATTTGTTCGATTTTATTTATGTCATATATAATATTAGACCACTTCAGACATCGACGTAGCATTTTTAATGTTAGCACTCTTAACTAAGATTACTTGAATCGCGATTCGATAATTCGTACACTCGATTTGAGTGCTATTTAAGTGCCCCTGATAACTGAGCTAAAACCTTTAAACAGATACGTCACTTGACGATATCTAGACAGAGATTGATACCTATCTAGAAGAGTCTTGGCTCAGATAAAATATGAAGTATACTTTTAAGTTAGTCTTTACTGAATAAATGAGGAAAAACGTATAAAAATACATTCTATAGAAATAGTAAATAGTATTAAACCTTGGTTTAGCGGAAGCAAATACGAGGTTTAACTTTATTTACATAAACCCGTCATACTTCAAATATTAGATTATCATGTGACAATGGAGGCTAGTCATAACACATAAGTGATAAGAATAAATAATTTATCATAAATGTGTATTTTGTTTTGTGTAAACATTTATGAAAACACATTATATAGAACATGTTAATATTTATCATAAGATCCGTTTATTTTGTAAGTTAATTGTAAATAGTATAAAACGTGAATCTCGTGACTTTGTTTACATGCACTGAGTGCACGTTGATAAATTTGTGCTAAAAACCTATTTTAATTTTACTTATTTAGGTCTTTTATGTTGTGTGCCGTTATAGCTTAATAAGCTGTAAAAATTTAAAGATACATACTACCATTTTTTTTTATCGCACTATACATTCAATCTAACAAAAAAATAATAATCTATCACGGATATCATATTTCGAAATTTAATATACAGCCAACAAACAGATACAACTACTTACCTTGTAAAACTAAATCAGGTACATAGTGACTGGTGAGACCACCGAGTAACGAAGCTTCATAACCAGACCGCATTTGAGTCTGCAGTTTACTCGAACACACTTCTTTTAGCGGAAACTCGATTATCTGCTTCACTTCCAACTTCTTCTTATCAGCTGCCTTATTTTCTACTCTCTTATCTTCAGAATCTTCTTTAGGTAGAGGAGAATCATCAACCTTCTTCTCAACGTTAACGATCACGGTGTTTTCTTTCATCTTTCGGACGAACGTTTTCGGTGATAACTCACGATGGTTCCTTTTCTCTTCGACGATCGTCTCCTTAGCGTATTGCGGCTCGGACTGGCGCGGGATATCGTTCATATACTCCATTTCTGACGCGTTAGTGGGCGTCTGAAGCATTGACTCCATTAACTGACACTTATAACAAGTCTCGCATCTCTCTTCCTGTATCGGAGGTACGAAAGTAGGATCGAACTGGAAATTATCCAACTTCAGGTTACCCGGCTTACCGATGTAGTGTCTATCTAAAATCTCTAAATTCTTGCTCTTCATATAATTAGTGACTATCTGTGGGTACTTATCGAACTCGAACTTAAAACCGGAATGTTTTATTGGCTTGGAATGTTGAAGTGTCTGTCCGCAGCATTTCGGGCTCTCGGAGCTCCTCGATGACTTATCCTTATCGCAATCGTTCACGCATATTTCAGGCTTGTCTGGCGTTTTAACGTCGACTTGCTCTTCTTGGGACTTGGATGATTTCTTTATGCTCTTTTTGCCGGTGGACTTGTTCTTCAGTCCTACCAGTTTATCGTCATCGCCGAGCACGAACACGACTTTCTTCGTTTCACATTCCTCCGAAGCCGATAAATTCGGGCTCGAGTCAGACGAGTCCTTCAACGAAGTCATCATAGTCCGATGTCTCCTCAGAGGTTTACTCTGACTATCACCGCTACTGCCGCCATCCATCGCAAAGTCTGAACTAGAGAGCTTTAGATTCAAATCGATCAACGTCGCCGACTTCTTCAAACTAACATCGCTCGACACCAACGTGCTGACGCTGACACCACTGCTTCTATTCAACGAAGGCACTTTAAGGCTGTCTTTAACACATTCTTTCACTTCTACACATTTTTCGGTCCTAACTAAATCTGTTTTTTGTTGATCATTCACATTCACAATCTTGGGTTCATTGAGCAAACATTCTTGATACTTGTAATCGTTTTTCCTGACGTCTCCGCAACGTACGAAGTATGTTAACACGGCAAGGAGTCTGTTGATGAACTGTTCATTCTTCGATCCTGTGATGATAGTTCTGGCGGAACGTGGTGGGAAGCCGATACTGCCACAGAGATCAGTTAATTGCGCCCACAACGCATTGTACGGCCTTTTAGTGTCTATTTGTTCTGAGGAACATTTTTGTGGATCGATTGCGTCGTAGGGACTGACCGTAGATACCCATCCCAGATGATGCGTAAGAACGTAGGTTAGCAGAGTGCTGATAAAACTGAAATATAAAAAATTAACGTTAATACATTGTTTTATTTCATAAACTCGTTTTACTATGAGTTTCAGGGTTACTATCATGTCATTTGGCACCATTCGCTAAGGCGGTTTTATGAAAATCCTCAAAAGCGCTATATGACTTTTATATCGTAATAAAACAAATATACGACTTATAAATATCCATTATTTATGTGTTTTGATACCAACCTAATTATAATTTCAACTAATTGGCGTGGTTAAAAATTACAACAAATCACTCTGAATTTTATATGCCTATTGCTATTTTATTTAGAAGAAAAACATTGACATAACATGACACAACATGAAGATTTTATACGTACAGGGAGTATGTATAAAATCATCATAAGGAAATACTTGCATTGCATGACTTGCAAGATTTTGGGCACTCAGTGTCCGAAAAAATATTGCAGCAAATATATCTCTAAATTCACCTCCTTCATAGGTGTATCTTGGCTAGAAGTGGAACATTAACGGACTGACGACGCCCACGTTTAGTTACACAACAAATTAACACAATTTGTAAACGACGATCCATTGAAAGGGATCACGTGAAAAACGCGTAAACATGGCAAATAAAAATAGTCACACACACACGTACACATCGACCGCTAAAAATATGAAAAGTTGCACTTGACAGTGATTTCATTCACACGTGTATGTAATTATCGGACGAAAGGTCTAAAGACATGAGAATCTTTCTACATTCGTACGTCTAGTGTCTTCTGTCTATATGTGTACTATTTTATATTTGTATTTTTGCCTAATGTATTTTTAAATGTTACATACCCTACCTCTTTCTAGAATACAATTTACCTGCACAATTGGGTCTGTACGAGATCACTATTATTGATTGCGCTTGTCTTCAATTGTTTATTTAGAGAAATTTTTGTGTTTCGTTTACTCCTAACAGATACATTGCAATAAAGTTTTTATCTATCTATAGTTAGATAACGGAGATATTGGACGCTGGCCAACGAAATGTCAGTACGGTATCTCTGTTACAGCCGATTAGTTATGGGCCATTAAACGTCGATTAAAAAGTTTAAGTAGGCTTAACTGCCTTAGTGCGTAAGTACTGGTTTTGTCTAGAAAATATGTTGTCTTATAAAATGATGTGGATACCTATTTCTATCTATTGTAATGGAGAAGGGATTATCAATGATCATTTATCAGTATACATTAATTTTTAATCCTAATCAGGTTATTGACTGCTGATTTAATTGATTCTCATAACAGAAGATGGACATTAGGTATGTTAGAATTTCCTAAATATCAAATAAATATTTTTCAAAAGTACATAATAAACACAATAAATTTTAAATCGCGTCAACGACTAAACGTTTAAATTATTTTATTTACACTTATTGATACCTTGACAATCACACAATTATATTGATTGTGTAAATAAAAAACAACCTCAAACAGGTATGCTAATATTAGAAGTACACGAGTTTAAAGATGCCTTTAAAAGATTTATTAACACCAATATGACGGCAAACTTGTGAATAAGAAAACAATTATATACACAAGAAAACAATTACATAATCAAACACTTATCGAGTCTTAAAATAGTAAGGTTCTTTTTATCGGCGAGATTTGTGTGTAAAAAATTAACGTCTAGCAATGTCGTAGGTGTGAAAACAAAACTTCTTAAAGTTTTATAGCGAATTCCATTCTTGATTGTGTCGAAGTCATAAAGAAACTTTGGACATTTAAAAAATTCTAACAATTCTAACATCATTTATCAAAACGGTAAAGCATTATTTTAGTATATAACACTTTAAAATACTCAATAAAATTAATGATTTCCTTTTGATTTTATTTTCATGTTATGAAATAGGTAGAGATATCGTCCAATAATAATTATATTCTGGATATAAAATGAACGAAATATTTTCGGCACCTGCCCACACGAGTTTACGCCTGAAATATTAGATAGTTTTTCTATCGCTCCAAGCAATATTTCTAAGAAGGAATTTCTAGTTAAAAATAAATCTTTTCAAAATAGAAATTGTAATTATAGGAAATCGTTCTTTTAATGTCATTGCCCAGTCGTTGCCGTAAGCAATGAATAACGTGAAAATTTTTAAAAATGTTGTGAAATGTTTGTGACTAAGTATTTCTGTTGTAACAAGACGTAATTGACAGTATTGCCACTGTGAATAGTTTTAGCATTTTGAAAATACCTAAAACTACGTAACTATTTCAATAATGATATTATGTATTTTTCGTTACTTTTTATTTTTCTTATTTCATTTTTTCTCAAAATGACAAAGTATGTACACATAGCCATGACAATTCTTCTCATGACACTGGGTAAAAATGAATATTTTTGTATTATTTTTTTAACTTGATTAATTTGTGTTCTGTGCCTTTTATAATTGCGTCTACGAAGTAAAAACCTAAAACTCTGAAGCTATGTATTAAAAAATAAGGTATCTTAGAAAGCATTTTAAAGGCACATCATACGAATGGGTCATAGTCTATATCTATCTATATATCAATCAAACGAACTTGTAAAAAATTAAAATAAACAAAGAAACTTACAAATTAGTATTCTTCGTGTCACCAACAGCGAGTACGGAGCAGATATCTGTTAGCAAAGAATCCGCCATCTTGTGCGCAGTGCGCGGCTCGCTGGTCACTAAGCCCAACCACACGGGGTAGAGACGCGGGCCGCACATCAGGTCGGATAACCTGGAATTTATAACATAAATTGTCATATTTATACTTGAAGAAGTAAAAATTACTTGATAAAGTAAGTAAATTAATAGGATGTAAATGTCCCACGGCTGGGCAAAGGCCTCTTTTCCCGTTAAGAAAGTTGAGGAGCTTAATCCACCACGATGCGCCATTACGGATTGGATATACGTGTGTCAGAATTTTTTCTGGCACATGCAGGTTTCCTCATGATGTTTTCCTCGACCGCCGAGTACGAGATGAATTTAAACACAACTCGGTCTTAGTATTTTTGGGGGTTTTGTGTGAAATAATAAATAAAAAATGCGAATCTGTCTACATTTTTTTTCTAAGTTAAGCTAATGAAACGATATGTTGGAATGGATATATTATTAAAATAGTCTGAAAGTTTCATTCATTAGAAAAAGGTTTAATGACGCCTAACTAA
>DVXP01004350.1:0-10446 GCA_018235645.1 Junonia grisea
AAAGGAAAATTGTCACGGCTATGTAGGCTTTTATAGTTATCGAGATATAGTCGATCAAAGTAAAAATATAATTTCGCACAAATTTCTTGGAAAATTGTTAAGATAAACATGTTACTTGTATATATAAGTAAATTTTAAAGATTAAATTAATATATGTACGATGTACGTATATTATGAAGGAAACTACGGAACCCTTCATGCGCGTGGCTCGACACGCACGTGGCTAATTACCTATTATGTACCCACACGTATCTTTGCTATATGTATATGTCAATGTAATTTAGAAAATACCTCCTTTAATTTCTAAATAATTATCTAAAAATTTCATTGAATTGATTTTATTCAAACTAAATTATGGAAACAATGTGAAAAATTATCCTTACAAAAAAAAACAAACATTTAAAAAATACAAATCAAAGGAACCTCTATTTTAAATTGAAAACTTACAGCAGCTTTCTGCAAATCCTCTTCCTTCTTCTTGGCGAGTTCCCTGCTGACTTCTCTGATCAGTTCCAGTTCCTCCAGCTGCTTCTTCGAGAGCGGGTCGAAGATCTTGACGGGCTCCACATTGGGCTCGTCGACGTTCTTCATGAATTTCTCGAAACGATCGCATAGGATGTTGTACCGCTCTTCGGAGACGTGTATGTAGCGGTTGTACGGCATTTTTGTTGGCTAAAATTGGTTAGCTTAAGGTCTTTGTAATATATAAAAAAAAAAAAACAAATTATAAAAATTCAAATTTTATTTTTAAGAAAATTTTTGAATCTATGTTTTTCCGATTTTAAGATATTGATTTTTATAGAAAAAAAAAAATATAATAAAATAATTTGTGTATGGCAATATTTTACACTACCTATTTTTGTATTTACTTACTTATATATATATTTTTAGTTTACCAATTGTTCTTAATAAAATTTTCTTTAAATAAAAGAGTTAAACTAACTATCTCTAGATTTTTTAAAATAAATTGCTACATAAAAATTACTTTTAGTAAAATAAATATAACTAATACATGTCTTACCTAATTGTCGGCCGGAGAACAATAAAAATATAATCCGACGTACTAAAACATTATTAAAATTCCTTTTTTTCACCACCACAATGTTATACAGGTGTTGAAAACATTTTCGATTAAAATAAATATTAAAATTTCTGTTCTAATAATTTGAATTAGGTATCTACTTGGTGTATTTGTTAGAATACGTGATATTTGGCAATATTTTGCTCAACATTGAAACAAATAATATTTGTAAGTTTGTTTGTTTGTTTCACTTATCCCCGAAACTATTGAACCGATTGCTATGAAACTAATTGTTACATCTAGTATTACCTTAAAAACGAAAATACGATAGATATTATTTTTCCAGTTTTTTGTTTATATTTTCCAATGTAAGCAGAGCCCTACTTTTAAGCAAAATGTACGCAGTATGGGATCAATTTATATTGGTTATATTTATAAACAAATAAAAATAAAGAAATGCAATGATTTTCAGTTTTTTATTGTTTGTTGTGCTAAATTAACTATCTTAATGCCAAATTTCAACAAATTTAAAGTTTCTAGGGTTACGGGCTTTCAAGAAAAAAATACAATTCCCGTTTATTCACTATCCTTTGGGAATTCCGAAATATCCTTAAAACAGTTTTTAGTTGCTGTTATGACCTAATTGCATGATAAATTTAAAAGCCCTAATAATTGTAATTACGAAGATAGTTTGGTTTGAAAATATAAATCCCATTTATTCCTTATCCCGTGGGAATTTTGAAAAATCCTTTCTTAGTGCACCTCTAGGACTAGGATACTCAATGTATACGTGTGCCAAATTTCAAGTATCTAAGTCTAAGTGTAAGTACAAAGGAATTCTAAGAATATTATATACTAAATTAAAAAGGAACCTTCTATAAATCATGCGAATATTTTCATATATTAACTCGTTCAATATAAACAACTATTTCGAAAATTACAAAAACTACTTCAAATGTAATAATAAAAAAACCTACACATTAATTTTTACAGATTTAGGTGATCAAGGAAAATAAATAAAATGTTTAAAAACCCTTCTTATGAGTTTTATATGTATACTGTCTATTTTTCATTTTAATTTTTTTTGTCTATTTTATTTATCCAAACAAAAAAATATATTTATTTTTCAACACAAAATGTTTACAACACCTGATGTCAAATGTTAGACTGTTAAATAAAACATTGATTAATAACAATATAGTTTGAACGTAAACTTGAATTAGAATTTTTAATTCTCACAAGTAATATGCTAATGTAGCACTTATACCGTATAATTTTTTTACCTATTTTCTAGTTGTATTTATTTTTATTTGATGCTTTAATAATAAATAACGTAGTAACGTAAAAGAGGGTAATGTTTTTCGCGTTTGTAATGAAAGAAAATGTTGCGCATCCTACATACAAAAAGTGCATTTCCTTTAAACCTCCTTTTTTAAAGTCGGTTAAGAAATGATATTAATAAACTATAAACATAAAGGAAAACTTATTTTTTCAACTTTTAAAATTTTCTAGTATTTTTTAAGTTATTCATTTTTACCGAAATTAAACATGTTGTTTACCGTTCCGTATACATATAACAACACTTCCAACAAAATAAAAATATTGGCAGCTATTGCCTATTATTATATTATACTATTAAGGTTCATACTACACATTAATTTACACAAACCTAACCATACATTCCTAAATAACAATCGAACATCAAATAATATAACATCACAAAATTTTTACGTAGAACGAAACGCAAAAGCCACCCCTCAGAGGCTAATGACTCACTCCACCCCCAGTCGAAATAACACGAACGCGCCCGACACACCGCGACCGTACGAGCACTAAAAACACATTTAACCACACACCATTATATAATAGTTTCAAATTAAGAAAAAAAAATTAAAAAAAAAAAGTGTAATTACGCGGGAATGAAAATACATCCAGCCAGTGTCAATAAAAAAGTAATCGTAAAGCTGTGTCTACACGAAGCGTGATGTTGAAACGACGTATTGATTTTCTTGTGACGTGCGAAACGTTGTATGCGGATTCCAGTGTTATTATTAGATGTAGTGCTTAAATATTTAAAGTGTTCCTTTATAGTGAGTGTTAATTTTAATTTTTTATTTAATTATAAATCGTAGGCAACATAATCTAACACTTTCAAAAACGTTTCAGTGCCTTATCAAATTAAAAAAAAAACACAAGTGAGAAATCGATAAATACAGCCCAATAAATTAAACTACACAAAATAATTTTTAAACATTAAATTAAAATTTAAACGTTTTAATTAAAATTTGTATAATTTGAATCAATATAAATAAAATCGAATTATAATCTTTTTTATATATTTTTTAAAATAAAATTCATTTTTGTTTTGATTAGTTTTTTCTTATTTCCAGTAAGATTTTATTAGAATTATAGGTTCTACGATGTATCGATCGTAGCGCGTTGTAGCATTCTATTGCCTAAGCTGCCTACGACATTTGTAGCAATTTGATTGTTTTTTTATTTATATCGTTTTCTTGATATCTTCTAAAATTACCGTTTAATACATAATAAATTATTCATGTATACATATACGAAAATTTGTAAAAAAAGACCTTACGTAGAAATTCGTAAAGCATATTTTCAAGCAGAAAAATTACTTTATGATTATCATTTGATAAACATAAACTTTCGTAAAAGAAATGAAGAAAGCAAATTAAAGTGAATTAATTAAATGTATGAAAAGAAAATGTTGCATAAAATTAAAAACAAAACTAAGGCGTAGTGCATAAAAACGGTAATATTATTATACGAGTATTTTGATAATCATAAATCGTACGATAAAAATAAAAATTAACATAGTTTTACACGTATAAAACTATGTTAATTTTTGTTTTTTATTTCCGAACTGTCAAATATATGTAAAGTATAATAAAATATGCAGATAAGGGAGCATTGGTTAAAAATAATCAAATTATTGTTTGAAAAAAAGTGGTCCATTAAACGAATAGAAGAGCAAAAAAGACGAAAAATGCAGTAATAAAAATAAATAAATAAAAAATATACGTCTGTATATTTACACTTAACAAAAAATACAATTAATTTAATAAAGTTCTAACTTGTACAGATAATAATGAAAAAATGGCTATATATATATAGGAAATGGCTATAAAAAATATATGGCTAGAAAAAATGGCTATTTTTGCAATCGTAAAATAAAAATATATAAAAAAAACTATTACTGGTAAGAAATATTAACATTAAACATTATATATATACACATTACATTATACGCGAAATCATACATGTAAATATTAAATTTTATCAACAACGAAGTGAATTTGCGAAAACAAAAAAAATATATTGACAAAATAAGTGAACAAAATAATTTTTAAACAATCAATTATAAATGCAATAATAATTATGATTAATGTTTAAAACCTAAGTTTTGTGTTTACTTAGATATACTCGTATCTAATTTGTAATTTGATAAAAAATTAATTTTGATTGATTTTGGCGCAAATTTTTTTGTGTATGGTTTTAAACCACCCCTTTTAAATTTTAATTAGATTTCCTTAAATCACTGCTACACTTATATATATACATATAATTAATATAATTTAAACTATAATTGAAACTACACTTTTTTTTCGAAACAAAGTCGCATAAAATAACAATACTCAGCAAATTGGTATACCTATTTTAGGCAATTTTTGAAAAAAATTCCATAATCTAAATAATGTTGAAAATTGTACCAAAATTTTAAAAGTTAGGGGAAAATAAACAAACTGACGGAAATCTACTTTCTATTATACATACCATGTACAGAAGTCGTGGGTTCTAATCCGAGTAAGCACCACAAACAAGTTAGAGGTTTTGTATTAAAATTCATCTTGTCCTCAGTGAAGGAAAACATCGTGAGAAATCTACATGTGACGGTAGCAATTCTCTGAAATGTATAAAATCTACAAGAAGCGTGGTATTAAATTTGTCTTTTTTACTTATCCTCTTTTTGTCTAGCATCCCACATAAAGGAAAACTAATCCTATATGGTTTTTAAATGTCTTTATTTTTTTACTATTTTTTCTGCTATAAATTCTACTTTTTTTCTTTCGTTTATTTTTTCTTGAAAAACTTAACACTGTGGACTATTTTAGCTGTTTTTTTTTCTTAAAAATAATTGAAACACTGTACGCATATGCACAGTGTACACTCATGTTTATAATTTTCGCTATTATTTAAAATAAAAAAAGTTAAAATTCCAAAAACGTGACACCGATTTCTTAACGAAAACTTAAGACCAATGCGAAAGGAATAAAAAAGTCGATGCCACTATTGCGGTATTATCGGCAGAAAATCATGTTAAAAGCTTGGCAGGCTGCCACAACAGCCTCCCAATAAGCCAGACTTATGTAATATTCTGCTTGGATTCCTTTGAATAATATAACTATATTAACGTTTAGATGTACTACATAAATAAACTATTAAACCCTCTTCCTAGATTTTATTGGCATTTCGCCAAGTCTGAGAGACCTAGACGTTTTTCATAAGGGCTAAAGTGATAGTCTTCGTTGCAGACTTAAGTGGTGAAGTTTTATGCCACTGACTCTCGATACACTTGGGTTTTAACCGACTTTAAAAACGAAGGTTCTTAAATTGACGTGTATTTTTAAATTGCTACTTAATTCTCCGTTATTTACCTATTTTGAAAATTCGATTTGGTTTTGAAAGTATGCCAAATTGGTTGTATGGAAGCTTTAATGCTTACAAGGTAAAACCATTTTTGCTAATGGATGATTTAAAAATGTATGGTTTGAGGCGTTTAAGAGTATTTTGTTGGTGTGTAAAAGTCAACCGAAAAACGTTTTTTTTTTTTCATTATTTACAAAAGTCATAGCTCATATAAATTAATTCAATGGATAAAAGTACCGCGGAGTAATTAAAATAAACAATTTATTAATTTAATAACTTAAATTTTTTACTAAAAAAGACAAACAGACTGACTATCTTACGCCCATAATATCTCACTCATAAAAAATAAAAAATTTATCAACAGAGTACATTTTTCGTTAACGGATATTAAAAAAAGAAACAATCCTACAAAATAAACTCTTTCGTGTCTTTGCCATCCTAATTAGCACCACGTAATAATATGTGCTCATATGGCACAACGAAAAGCAATTTAAAATTAGAATTTCATTTAAATGAATTAGTTAATCTGTGCAAAACGCAAAATCAAAATGCAACAGATTAAAATTTAATCTAACCGAGCGGCTGAACATGATTTAGCTAATAAAGCATTGTTATAGTAAAGCGATTGTTAGCCGTTTAATTAAATTATGTAAACTAGTCATACAAATAAGCGACTGATTTAACTAAATTTCCACATACAGTTCACTATAAACTGCTTTCAAAAGAGAATTGGCGATGAGGAGATTTCCTAGCGGTGACTCGCGGAACTAGCGTAAGACAGATACTGTCAAGTGTCAGATACTTTTTAAACATGGATTAAATATGAAGTTAAAGCCACTAAATTAAGAACTAACTAACTAAATATGGAATCGGATTACTTTCCAGGTGCTACGAAATAATCAATAACGTCTGCAAGTTATCAAAATAATACTAATACTCTTTTAGATTTTAATCTAATTTCAACCTCACGAAAAGATCTTACAGTATTTTCAACTACCTTGTAAATGTCCAATAACGAAATCATCTCTCATATTGTTTTAAAAATAATCAAAAGATAACCTCAGGTTGTTTTCCACATATTTGTTCGATAAGTAGCTGTCAAATCTGTTCTATACTAGTTCCGCAAACCTCCACTAGGGAAATTTAATCATCACCAATAAACTGCTTTCAAAAGAGAATTGGCGATGAGCAGATTCCCTAGCGGTGACTCGCAGAACTAGCGTAAGACATAATGTCAAGTGTCACACTATACTTTTTAAACATGGATTAAATAAGAAATCAAAGCCACTAAATTAAGAACTAACTAACTAAATATGGAATCGGATAACTTTCCAGGTACTACGACATAATCAATAACGTCTGTAAATAATACTAATACTCTTTTAGATTTCAATTTAATTTCAACCTCAACAAGAAATCTTATAGTATTTTTAGCTATCTGGTAAATGTCCAACATCGAAATCAAATGATAAACTCATGTTGTTTCCCACATATTTGTTCTGTAAAAGTATCTGTCAATTCTGTCCTATACTAGTTCCGCAAACCGCCGCCAGGGAAATTTAATCGCCACCAATAAGTTTACAATTCATTTTTGTTTGAATAGTTTTTTACTATGCGGTATTAGGATGACATTTTTTAAGGATTAGGATACGAAAACAAAGAAAAAGATCTCAGGATGAAATAGATTATAATGAGGAAAAATATATTTTATTCATTACTATTAAATACGCTATTATGTTTAACAGAAAAAAATATATACGACAAAATATGTTTTTTAGTTTTAATCAACTTTCTAAATACTAACTGATATTATTTTTTTTATTTTTAGAAGACTTGCTATGACTAATATTTAAATCAGTTCGTAGTTGGCGAAAAGACACATAAAATGAATGGACATATAAAAACATACCATCGGACGGCGAACCTCTTTTTTGTAGTCGGTTAAAAAATATTTCAAGTTTTTTTTGTTTTCTACGAATATATTGTGTTTCTTCATCAATGACATAAAACCAAAATGTATTTATTACTTTTCGACGAGGAAACCTCAATAATTCAAAAGTTTTATTAGGTTTTCGTAAGAAAGTTTCTGTTTGCCCAATGTCTCCTTACCTACGAAGTTTGTTACATTTATTTTAACTACAGAAAACATTTCTTCGGGTCTGTTTTGATCCTGGGCAATTTTTCTTATAATCCGTATAAGGGACGATTTTAGCATTTCTTTTTCATTTAAATGTGTAAGTATAAAGTACAGTCACCTAATTCCGAGGTTAGATACCTACTTTAAGTTATATTTTTTCAACAAATAAGTATATGGATTTATTAATTAAGCCGTGTCTTTCGAATATCTCGGAATCTGATGACAATTTTCGAAAACCACGGAATTAGATTACCTTTACTGGGTACTTTTAAATTTATTTTCCTAGAATATTTATAATGACTTGAATGCTACTAGACTACTTACTAATTTATCAAACTTAGTAAGTAGTCTAGTGGCATTCAAGCAAATAAAATATGCATTTTAAAGTTGTTACTCTTTTTTGACCAACACAATTTTAATTATTTAAACGTTTAGTATTCTTGAGTGTTTTTGACACGAATTTAAGAAAAATAATTTTAAGTAGTGTGGAATTTAAAGAAAACTCTTTGCCTAAACATTACTCTAAATCAGAAAGTACTATTCATCTATGTTACTTACTACATAATATATGCAAGTATTTAATATTTTAAAAACCTCTTTGAAGACGACGAGAAATACTTTTAAACGTCTTAGTACGAAATGACGTCATATAATATCTTTGACGTCACAAGTAAGGCGGAAGGAAGCTCAAACTTAAAAGCTCTTAGCTTTCATTGTACGTAAAAGTAAATCTGTTTTGCGTTTGTAAGCAGAATGAAATATTCGATGGCATTTTAATAGCATATCTTATTTATCAACAGAGATTGTATTTCTACTGTTTTTAACCGATTTCAAAAATGTCGGAGGTAGGTTCTCAATTTTACGTGTACTTTTCTAAAGGATATACGAATACTTTCAGATTGGTTCTATACATTTTTGTCAAAATCGATTAAATATTATAGTTAAGTTTTAAATCAAAATATCTGACTGATTAAATTAAGGTACCTAAACAGAATTTCGTATTTTATTTTCAATTTAAAAATCTATGTGCTCAATTCGCATTAATTATCAAAAATAAAAGAGATTTTAAGACAATGTTAAAATTAAAGAATTTTAAATTATTTATTTGTATTTCCTTTATGGGTTCATTCATTCTAGGAAATATAGAAATTACGTTACGAGCTATGTATATTTAATTATTTATCAAAAATATGGTAATTACAAATGAATATTTTGTTATTTTTGTTTGATTACCTATTCTTTGTGTTTCGCGTGCTTATGAAAAGTTAATTACCATATAAAAAGGTCTACACTTTTTTTTTCACTAATAAATTAATCATTTTATCTAGGCTCAATCTAAATTATACGTTGAAAATAATAATAACCTTAAAAGGAAAAAAAATCAGTTATAAAGACTGCTGATAGACGTAAATACTTAGAAATTTGAAAATAATGTAATTTTGATAATAATACAAAATTATCAAACGCCAAAAAAATCAACTATACAACTACAGAAAGGTGATGTATGACAAATAAAGTTGTTACAGTGTGGCGCAAAAAATGCGTTTTTTTTTTTATTATGGCGTGCATCCGCGCTTTTAATGCGCAAAATATGCTGCCAGTGTCGCGTATATTGGAGAAGACACGCAGGGATCCAAACAGTTATTAAAAATCTAAAAAAATACGTTAGCAATCCATAAGAATCTGTGAAATCGAGACTTTTTGAAGTCGGTTAATATACAATACTTGTAAAAGTAATAAATGTTTAACGAGAGAATAAGTGACAAAGTTATTCTGGTGTAAGGGATTTTCGTAATGCTGCTCAATTCCGGTTGACAGATGTACATACGTACGAACACATGACTTGTAGGTACTACAAATTCGAGTAGATTTTCACAATATTGAACCTTCTAGTTCCTTAACTAAAATAAGACAAGATTTTTCATTATTTTGTTACATTACCTAATAATTTACATTTATATTTAGAAAAAAAATATAATTGAGCATGATAAAGCAAAACATTGTGACGAAAAAATACCAAAAAACGTCTGCCTGATATCGCGGCAGTAAATTCTAAATCTACAAATATTATACAATTAACAAAAAAAGCACAACAAATCTAAAACTACACAAAAAATCACACCAAAAAAATTTGGCACTGAAACTTTCTCCTACTCCTCAAAAAAAAAAAATTTTTTTTTCACAGTCACAAACAAGGCATGACCGTCCCATTACACGGTACATACTAACAAGATGTACGTACTCCGCGGACTCGTCGCAACATGTTTCAAGTCCTTCTGACCGCGTTATGACTCGTCCTGACCTGTTCTGCACCAAGGCCTGAAGATGGAGGGGACTGCCGCGGCCGCAGAGGCCTACCAATACGTGGGGCCTTTCAGATTGGAGAAAACTCTTGGGAAAGGACAAACGGGTAAGAAGTATTTATTTATTGTTTTTTTAGAACGAATCAATAATCTTTTATTTTTTTTTACGTTTAGAACTTCTAAACGGTAGGTTAGATTATTTTATAATTCTTGGAAACCGATTTTTAATTTTTATTTTTTTAATTAAAAGGAATACTTTCAGATTGAAATCATAGAACAATTAATAAAATCGGTTCAGTACTTTCATTTAAAATCTA
>DVXP01004351.1:0-10445 GCA_018235645.1 Junonia grisea
GGTACCCTCACTCACGCGGCGAAACACGACGCAAGCGTCATTTTACGCCGGTTTTCTGTGAGGCCGTGGCATCACTCAGGTCGAGCCGGCCCATTCGTGCAAATGTCTCTCCCACAGTAAAATATGAATGAAGTAGCAGTAACATTATTGTTGATTTAATGTTTAAAATTTAATAGCTGTTACAAAGTTAATATTCTATGCCACCGGAGATTGCTAGCAAAACTATTCGTATCAAAATAAAATATAGCAACATATTATTATTGAAGCGATATTATCTCGGTATGACATCCGATGTTGCTGTCATTCACATGATATTGAAGTTACAATCTGTTACATTATTAACTCAGTTAAATCGATACGTTGCTTGAAATGCGTATAATAAAGCAGAATGGAGTATTTATGTCTGTGCTTATATTGTGAAATAGCTGAGAATTTTGTTTTTCTTTGACTTTAACACACGGTCCATCGCGGACTAAAGTCCCTTGTATGCGTCGAGCGATACATTTATGAATGATCTATTGGAAAAAACTAAATTTATCAGTGTTAAACTATTTTGATTGAACAATTTTAGTCAATTCAATTCTTATTTTTAGAGGCTTGTAGTCGTATCATACAAGCACAGAGTATTTCGCCGAAGTTTTGCTAAATTTAAGAACTCGTAAAACACATAACATTTATAGGTGTCGGTCTCGATTAAATAGTTATTGAATTAGATCACAAAAATAACTACTTGCTATTTTTAGTACCAGAAAAAAATATTTATATTTAAATTTGCCTCATTATTTCAGCACAATTCAGTTCTAAACATACCAGTCGAAATTAAGCTTCTATTCGATAATTGCTTCGAAATAGCACCATGAAATTTGATTCCTATAATCCCAACATATAATTTCCCATAACGTGCATATAATTTCCGATATCCCATACAAACTGCGTATCGGACAACGGCCCACGATAATTAGGAGTAAATTAAATGACGCCGTGTTATATGGTAAACGACCACCTCTTTAAAGCCGGCACCAAATTGATGTTTACGAAAATTCAGTAAATTTTAATTGCGTCCACCGTACACGATGGCTATTGCATTATTAAATTATAAAATTCGATGTTAATTTACGTTGGCCGGTTCTTGTTTCAAGGTCGGGTGGTCATAAATAATGTCAACTCTTTTCGTTTAAAGCCTTATATGTTTATTTCAAAAAGGTTGTACCTGTAGTGTAATTTTTTATTTATGAAATTATCTAATGGTAATTAAGAATATTTTTGCCATATTAGGTACCCACAGAAGGTCTACTACGAAACGCACAGAAGGTGGCAGGTTCAAACCCTGGCTAGCACCGCTGAATTTTCAAGTACTTAATTTGTGTTTTAGTTCATATCGATCTCGGCGGTGAAGAAAAACATCGCGAGGAAACCTGCATGTGCTGGCAGAAATTCTGACATATATCCACCAACCAATAGTGGAGCCGTGTGGTGGTTAAGCTCCTTCTCCTTTACAAGAAAAAAAAGAAAAAGGCCTAGCATGGGATATGTACAATTGTAATTGCTGATACTTTACTCCTTTATGCCAAATAACTTTTTCAGCGTTAACCACCAGACGCTAACGCGAGTTGTTTGTGGTGAATCCAGTATGGCACATGACAATAGAGTTCTTAAATTTTTTTATGGGATAGGGCGGCAAACGAGCTGACAGATCACTTGATGGAAAGTGAATGCTGTCGCCCATGGACATTTGCAACACCAAAGGAGCTACAAAACGCGTTGCCGGCCTTTTATGGGGGTATGGAGGGGAAATGGATGGGGCATTAATGGAGAAAGGGTGGGGAATTGGGCCTCCGGTACCATCACTCACGCGGCGAAACACGACGCAAGCGTCATTTTATGCCGGTTTTCTGTGAGGCCGTGGTATCACCCCGGTCGAGCCGGCCCATTCGTGCAAATGCATGTCTCCCACGGTACAAATTACGGTATTTATTTTTTTTGCATATAGTACATGTATGCATATAATACACGTGACGAGAAAATAAAATCGTAAAACTATATGCACTTACGGATACTTTCGTAACTAGCTTATGAAAAAATCTATATATATAAAAATGAATTGCTGTTCGTTAGTCTCGCTAAAACTCGAGAACGGCTGAACGGTGTAAAACGTTTCTGGTGTAGTGGTGCTGAATGCGCTATTAACGCCAGTGGTCGCAGGTTCGATTCCTGATGATTCCTTCCTCGAGGCGGATGTGTAAATATAAAACGCTAAAACTCGAGAATTTATCTTATCTTGAAATTGAAATGTTTTGAGTCTTGAAATGTTTGTGGACGTCTAGGAAAGTTTTAAAAGGTGAGAACCACTAACAATTGCCGGGAAACCTCTAAAACAGCCCTTTTCTATCTCCTATACAAACGTTGTAAATTGAGGCAGTACAAAGTCTGCCAGGTCAGCTAGTACCAAATAAATTCGCAACACCACAAAAAACCTAACACTTGTAACATTATATAATTTCAGTCAAATATTTCGTTTAAATTATGAAACTTTTTTTCGTCATGACTTTATGATTTCACAGTTAACTATTGCAGTCATAGTCGTTGAAATTCACAACGTTATTTACCTTGCAACACTAAATCACGACCAATTTTTATATTATTTACGAATTTGCAAACATTCTAGTATGAAACTATAATAAGGAAACAAGATTACTCAAACTTTTTATTATAAAATGAATCAAATATCGCCTTTCTTAAAGGGATTTATAATAGTAGCGCTTAGTATATTAACTACAGTTTGTACTACTGTTCAAAATAATCATAATTATTATCTTTTTATATGTATATATTTTTGTTTTATAGTGTAACACAATGTATATACCTATGGGTTATGCCAGACATAAATTATTTGATTTGATTTGTATACAAAAGGCTCAAGCATGGAAGTACCCTGTCATAAAATATAGACAAAAAAATCGCTAACTTTGTTGTGTGTAATGAACGTACATAGTACGTGCATGTATACATGTGTATATGTAGTACAGTAACCCAGAGAGCCAGACCGCCTTAAAATATTTTCAAAACTAGTACCAATTACTATACTTGTAACATAAATTGTTATTAATTAAGAATTTTACATTTTTTATAATATACACGAGTGGAAACATTATATACGCGTTACCCACATTCACAATATGCAAATATCATCCCAACATACTTGTATGACAAAGGATCGATCGTAAAACATGCGCGTATTTCCTTCAATATGGCGACTTGTTACATTAAGGGTGACATTTTTGTTGACTCATTGTTATATAGAAAGAAAAAGGTCTTATAATTATAGTACTCATAGTTCTTTTCTGCAAATAAGCCTCATTTATTGCCGATCTTTTGAAATATTTCATTTTCACCAGTTTGGTGAAAAATGATGATTTTCGATATAGTCGTTCTTGAAAAACGACGCAGGATAAATATTGTGTTTAAAAAAAAAACCAACTAGGCTTGCTTATTATATTTCTAATATTTGTTCACCAAAAAAAGTAGAGGTTTTTTGGGTGATCAAATAGTATGTATTTAACTCTGTGCCAAATTTCGCGATCAATTGTAACGTGAAAGCCGGACAAAGGTACTTTCACATTTCTTATACGTATATAAGAAAAAAAAGTATCGTTAATTTTAGTTCAGTTAGTCTTAATTTCTTAATAATGAATTGAAACGAAGCACTGTAAATGAAACACGCAGAGCCATTAGGGCTGTAACGCACTAGCGGATAACCGCCAAACATATTTTCTAATTTAATATGCCACTGTTATGAGTTTTGTAGCGATTAAGTGCGCACAATGATAAGCGGTTGTATATCGGTTGTTATCTCCATTTTATCGAGGGTTACAAGAAGAGATCTTTTGTTAGAGATAAGTTATTTCATGTACCTACACTGTATTTCTTTTTTTTTCTGTTTCATGTTTTGGTACACAAATAAATTAATATATTATCGCTCTTATAAGGCAAGGCGGTTCGTTTTAATTTGTAACGGCTCATGCAACTGCACTTAGCGGTTATATATTCACGTACAGGTTCATATTAAATCTAGAAAAGCGGCTAGCCACGCAACCAGCCAACCCTAGTTATCGCAGGTGCGAAAGAACGCTAAAACTAGAGAATCGGCTAGTGAAAACCGCTAGTGCATTGTATTTCCAATGTTTCTACCTATTTTATTTCCACCACTTTGAAGTTTGAAACCATTATTAAGAAATTAAGAATAAAGTAGAATTATTAACCGCTAGTGCGTTTTAGCTCTTACGGGTCAGTGTGGCGATACGCTCCAGTTGCTCTTATTGAATCAACTCGCGGCCTTAGGTCGGCGATATCACTTCGATTGATTCTTACTTCACTTTAACTTGTTAGTAAAATACATTTATTCTGGCAGTAGATACAAAAAATGTTAGAACTTATACTTTGTTGGCCTGTTTGTATAAATGACTATGTAGAGCACAAAATACGGAGAATTAACTTTTGTTTTGTTTTAATGTTTATCGTTAGCTCTATTTATTCGTTATTATTGTTTTAAAATACGTATCAAATGCACTAGACGTACACTATTAATAATGTATTTTTTGTAGACGTATAAGAACAAGAAGAAGACGACACAATAATTTAAAATAGAACGGATAACCGTCAAATAAAAATGTGTATATAAGTTTGTTTTGAGTTTTTCGTTATCTCAGTACGCGTTATAAAGAATTCTATCAAATCCTTAAAACCTGCTCAAAACTGGTTATTAAAATGATGCTCATCTTCAATCCAGTATGGAAAATAAATGCTTAGTAATCGAACGAGGTGACAAAGAAAAATGTAAATTATATTTTATTATATTCATTAAATTGAACTGCGTAGTTCACGGGATTATGTTAAAGGTAACATGGTCGCAATAAGAATCTTGTTCAGAGAAAAAAGTAATCCCGATTATCATTAAAACAATGGAATAATGTATGTATTTTGATCCGGCTTTAGTTGTCCAAAATAATATATATTTACATTGAGGAGGTTTACCATTATGTAGTGACTCATGACTAAACTTTGTCTTTTTTTCGAGCCTTATATCTAGACTTTAGAGATTTTAAACTCAGCTGTAATATTAGGTATGATTTTTTTACGGATTTTACAATAATTAATATTAATCCTTGAATAAGTAATAATTAAAATATACGTGAGCAAAGTCACAAGAATTATCTATTGTAATATCGGAACTTTTTTCATAAATTTGCAAAGGATTAAAAATAACTCGAAGATGTTATTTTATTTCCTTATACATGAAAGGGAGATCTACTTTTATAGCCTCTACATTGTTCCATTTACTATTTCAGTGTTGACATACACTGTACAAAATGTATACTTTATATAGATTTTGTTAGAGAAAGCTGTAGGGTTTTTGTTGAATGTGGTCTGTGGCTTTACGTAATAATTGTTTATTGATTTCCAGCAAATAACATGGTTGAAACCACTAGTTTAACGTCCTGAGGCTTGTGAAATAACACTCAAAAGTAATTGAAAAGGTTAATTTAATAAAGTATTGTCTTATTTGTGGTTAACTATTTTAATATATATTGTGCTAGCCCCTTTATTTTAATTATTTAGCACTTTTTTCTCAGGCGTTCTCTAGATCTCGTACTCTAATCAGATATCAATTTTTAACAGCTTCCTTTCTAAGAGTATCGTGACGAGTAACTAGGTATCTCTATACTATGATTCTGTAGACTTCTTTAATAATACATATAGATATAGATTTCAAAACCTATCCTTATTATGGACAATGTTAATATGTAGATTGCAAGTTTAATAAATCGTAAACACTACAAATATTTCTTCTTCTTATGGATATTTTTATTGTATTATGAATATTAAGATTTCATCAATAATTCGTAAAAAGTCAAAGATGAACGATAATATCAAATTTTTCTATTCTCAGCAAACATTAAAATTTTTATATCAACATTTCCGAAGCGTTCCGTTTTTTATCTTACAATTTTCAATTTTTCATTATTTCATAATACAATATTTATGTTATGAATAAAATCGAATTATATGATTGGAGTGCCGCGATCCGAAATAATTTAGTTACAATAATTGTATTGCTTTGTACTTCGCTAACATGGGAAATTATTTTATAGCACTCTTGTTAAATATATTTTTATTACTTTTTCAGTTACGTTATCATTTAAAGAGATTAAAACGAATCAATATGTTTTAGTCTTGTGTGAATTTAATTTATATTAAATTATCAGGATTGCTGGACGTTGAAATAGATTTATTTTTAATTAATGTGTTCATTATAGCATTATCGCAACTTCAAATATTCTATAAAATCTAATATAACAACATATACTTTTTAAATAAAAGTTATGTTTATGTAGGTATATTATTATAAACGGTTTATTAAAATACGTCTTTATAACTAACATCAAATCTTAAATAATGTCAAGTGTACAATAAACCGTAAATACACGATTCAAATGCATCTGACCATCTTGTATACGAACCTGACCATCATTTATACGTATCTGACCGTCATTTAAATGCATTTGACCATGTTTAATACGAGAACATCAAAGAGAACCGCGTATTAACTAAACGAGTCGATTATTATTAGTTTATTAATTTGATGTTACATAATAGTAAATATTATATGATATCTTGTATGCCGTGACATTTGAATATCTAGGTATATCTTCTATATATTGTATAATAGAGATTTACAAGGATAAAGTAACTTATCAGTTTTTCACAATATCTTTGGAACTATAACACTTACAGACAGTTTTATAGACAGACAGAATAGATTTTTTTAGGACCTTATAATGCCAAAAATATTACATAAAAAGCAGGCACTTGACAGTTATTATATAAGACTATCTTATATGTTAGGTATAGGTATTGCTCGTATATTGAGAAGGAGGTTTGAGAAAATTTAACTTTTTTATTGTTTGTACTATTTTCTAAAACTATAGCATCAAAGTAGGTTTTCCAAAAGTATGTTTTTCGATAGACAAAATATTATCGAATGATCATTACAGAAAATTCATTACAACAATTAACAATACCTCATTGAAAAATATCGACAGCGAATATTATTTTTTTCAGTGAGCTGTAAATTCTTAACATTTTTTATGTAATCTGATTACATTTAAGCAACAACCGTTTTACATAATCATGAAAAAATTGTGTCAAAACAATAAAACTGTATTTCAGGAAATTACAATATTACTTGTCGGAATGTAACCACAATAATAGGTAATTGACATTTTAGAATGTACACATAAAGTTTTCGATAAGTTTTTCAATTGTTCAAACTAAAAATAACTTAAAATATAGGGTATAGGTACCTACTTTTAAATGCAAAGATAGCCCAGCACGTTGCCCATGCTTTGCGCATAAGGGACCATATAGGGACACGACATTTTTCTGTTAAAAGAATTACAATTCATAAAGCTATTTTAGGCAGACTTTTAGACATGGATCAACTCAGACAAATGTCTCTCGCGTTACCTCGTGTTAGATTACACTTAGACTAAACAAAGAATCAAACAAAATCACTCTTCGTGATTTTTAAGTATAAACGAAGCGTTTACACTAAAATAGCAACGAAAAAAAAACTAGAATTTTTGCACAAGATGTTTAGGCCGATAACGCTCTAAACAAGTTTACGTACTCTATTGCGAGCGAGCATTCTTAGAACGATCTAAGAATCTTTTTGGACGCAGCCAGAACAACGAAATTATGATCCATGTCTGTTTACACTAAAATAATTAACACGCTTTTATTAGCTCGGGATGTATGAATGTATGTATGTATGTAACGGAGCTCAATTTTCACCAGGTTTGAGACATCCGATAACTTCGGAACTTTGCACACGTGTCAAGGGTGGATGACAATGCAATAATTTGATAACTGTTTCCCATTATCCTTATTAGGACTCTGTAGTGGAGTGAAAGAGACAGAGCTAGCGCGCGATCTGCGCATGATTGCAGTTTCGGGCTTACTCTTTCGGACTAATCGTGTTTTTTAGTTTTTTTTTTTTAACTATAATAATTGTTTAGAATATAAATTTTGAAAGGGGTGGAGGTACCTAATTCAAAGGTATTAAAAAAAACGGCTTAGTTACATGCATTGAGGGTACTTTTTAATAGCTTATCGAATCAGAAAGGCACTTTCCTAAAACATCCGTAAATAAAATCAGTAAATATTCACTGGAGGCTTTTACTCGAAAATAGATATTTCAAGTTAAATCGAGTTTTCATTGAAAAACAATAAGTCCGGTCACTCGATTCTCTTCAGGGCGAGCGCTCTGCGAACGTTTTCATCAAGAAATTATCTTTGTAAAATTTTATTAAAATTTCCTTGTGAAAATAATATTTTTTTCATTTTTTTTTCTCGCGCTGTATAAACATTTTTAGTATCAAATAACCTGAAGCAAGGGTATGATTAATATTTATTTATAAACATCCGTTTTCCCGCGGTTTCCTCGTAAAAATATTGTGTTTAAAATTTTAAAAAGGCAGATGTAAACTACATGGTACAGCACGTAGAGAATAATTGTTCTGTTTTATTAATTATTTTTATTATAAAACACAAAACTACATAATTTATTTTAATAAAGAATCTGTAGTAGGTACCAATTTCCATCCTATGAGGCAACATGCAAAAGAAATACGAAGGGAATAGTTCTCTCCGTCTTTTCACGTCGCGTCGGTTGAAAACTAAAAGTGTTTTCTAGTAAATACACACAAAAAAGTAGTGAAAAAGCAATGAGATCTCTAAGTCCGCTTCAATAAGTCATTAGAAGCTATCCAGGATACACTGCGCCTCTGATTTACTCATCCGTACACCACATCGACATGTCATACCAATCACACCAATATAGACTTAATTATTTACGCAGTAAGAACTAATTCCGCATATATTAATAGGCACAAATCGTTCACATCAGGAATGTACGGTACCAGCTATTTTGAATCTTATTGTGTAAACAATAGGGTATAATTTAAGGTGTATGTGACAAGTGCGAACGGTTCGTCCACTTCACAGATCTCATTATGTAAATGCGGTAAAGTTTTTCGAGGAGCCTCAGAGTTATATGGCTTAGAAATTCGTCTCGAATTCTGTGTGTCAAAAAATTTCGTTTGGAAATATTTTTGTCTGATACAATGATGTCTTGGGCTGAGAGTAATAATATTTATTGTGCGTCAGGCACAGTTGGTTAACGAACCACTTAACAAGTGTAAATTTGAAAAATTTATTAAACCCCCGACCTCGAATTAATAAGACATGAGTAAACTAAACTCTTGAGAGATATTTTAGTAAGCATTTAGTACAATGATGTAGTAATTAGAAAAATAGTGAAAACGATAGTTTCTGAGACAAGATGAATATTTATTGGTCTTCCCCTAAAATTCTGATTTTTTTAAACATTAGTTCAGTTATTTGCTTCGTGGCTTTTAATTAGAGCCATTTACAGAGAGTGATTGTCAGAATAGCATATCTATAAATAATCACAACATACATTTTTTTACCTGCACACCGCTGTGCAATTATAATTTAATTACCATCACCCTCAGTTACCAATCTACCTATATATTCTATCACATGTAGTTCAGCGGCTAAATGAACCGTGTAATGATCAAACAGCCGGTAATTAACGGAGCTCGATCGCGGCCCGTCAAGTGTCGCTACAGCAAAATTTCAATATTGTTTGTTATTTAATGTTTATGTACCTTTGGTACAATTTTTTATGATAATAGTAGATATATGGACTGGCGGATGATCTGGTATTAAGTGATCACCACCAGTGCAGTATGTAACATTTTCCACGCCCTGTACGAGCCTCTAGGGTCACGACTATGAACATGCAATAATTATGTTGCCAGTACAACAACCTCAAGGTGCGCCCCAAAAGTCAATTATTGCTATGAAATGTAACATTGTGATTATCATGTCTTCGCCCCTCTAGAACCTACGCTCTGTGCCTGAGCATCGTTCGTGTTGCCCTGGAACACGACCTTAAACTATAGGAAGTGAGGACAGAGATCGAAAATGAAGTTGGACAGCCGGCTCTCTACCGTCTTGTACGAAACGGTATAGTTTCAATGAATCAATCAATCAAATACTCTTTATAATACACCAGATAGTACTACATAATCAGTTACATGTAGAAGAAAAATGTACGGGGATGCTCGTATCTTCAATATTAAACCTTTAACGTCAAATCAAATGTTGCGACACATCGGGTTTCGAACCTACACATTCGGCCATATCGCTCGAGCCCGACATAAGAATACTATATTTTACGTCAGTCTTCAACTATTGTCTTTTGTAATTTTCGTAGAGATGAAATAGACTAAGGGACAACAAACTCGTAAGATGGAACGTCGTTGAGGGATCGGCAACATAAATCACTATCAACTCGGCAA